>MU227427.1:2660-13073 GCA_018584345.1 Thuja plicata
AATTATAGCAATTCCTATTCTATATTGCAGAAATATAAGCCTTTTGTGGAAAGTGCATATTGTTAATGGGGGAGTATTGCTTGTGGTGAAAACCCTAGTTATTCCTTTTCAATTAGCCTATGTATTGGTCAGTGAATAATAACTAAAGATCCATCAGAATATGATGAGTACAAGTCAGTTTGAAACTTCATAAAAAAGCCTGAATATCCTTGGTGTATGACCTTTCTATTATGCAAGTTTAGTTATAAGCCTCATTTCTCTTTTTCCCAATTTAGTTTTCAATCAGGAAGTGATATACCATATTTTATAGGAACCAGCCTAGAATCCGGAGATTCCTATTCACTCATAGCCTACCCACAGCTAGGAGAGGTTTCCATGGTTAGGATGGAACTGTCGTGTAGCCCTAATGCCTGAGTTAGGGTGACAATTCTAAGCCTAAACAGTAATAACTGGAATATCTTCACCAATGCAAACTCACTGTCCAAAGAACCACTTAACTTGTAAATTGAATCTGGACCTCTACACAGTAGGGTGAGATCCTTATATTGGAAATATATTGAGGCTGGGTGACTGAGAGGGGGGGTAAATCAGGAACCAATAAAACTTATTCTCTTTTATCCTTTATTAGATTGACTAATCTAATCGCATGCATGGAGCAGAAAAGCAATAAACATCCATAACACTTGGCACAATATTTGGTTACCTAGAAACCTTCCAAATAGAAAGTAAAACTGGGGTGGGGATGGTACCCACAAGATTTAGAATTGTAGTAATAAATTTGGCTGATTAAGGCTTACAATTGACCACTTTTGATGGCATGCCCTGGTAGGAGAAATAAGGACTGTTAGGTTCACCTTGTGAAAGGATTTATACAATACAATAAAGTATGCACTCTGTTAGGAGATTTGTGAAGGACTGTTAAATCCACCCTATTAAAGGATTTTGACTAATACACCTGTTAGGATGAACCAATGAATGATCTTCTATGCAACTCTGATTTGTTGAATAAGATCCTTTGAAGTAATACTGATACCTGAATGTGATAGATGAGTCTTTGTTGTTCCTTTGTATTGTTTTAGCCTTCTAATCAATCTGCCACTTCATATTTGCATATCCATACTCATACATCTTATCTTTATTTGGGTAAATAAAGTACCTTACATATATATCTATCCAAATCAATTACCTTCATAATTCGGCTACTTAACATATTTAATTAGTATCAAAAAATATGTGCTAAGTCATGCCAATGCTGATACTCGGGTCCAGTAATCCACTCGGGTGATATACCGACACTCGGGTGACACAGTGAATTGGAAACTATGGCACTTGTTCAACACTGGGTGCTCGGGCCACATTGATCACTCAGAGATGGTATGTCACTCGGGTAACACTTGTGACTCGGGTGATACTATTTTGAACTAGTTGCTCAGTCGACACTGCTTAGCTTGGGTTACACTTTAAGTTTCTGCCTCGATCAACACTATATTCATATAAATGACTAAGTGTTTTGGCACTAATTGACAATATGTCTTGCCACAAGGTCTACAATCTTCCCCTTTGGCATTAGTGACAAAAAAAAACTTATCATACCACAATTTTTGATCAAACTGCTGAGTCAAAACTCCCCCTTACCATGTGCTTGGGTACTTGCTCTGTTTTGAAAACTGCTCTGTAACTTGGTTACAAATGACTCTCTTTTTTTTTCCAAAACTTTTTTTGTAACTCTGCTATATATATCTTCCTCTTCTCTTTGTACATGTATTTCCTCATATATATATATATACATATATATCCTATCTTTCCCCCTTGTTTTTGACACAAATGCCAAAAAGCATATCTACAAGGTAATACCAAAATATGAAAGGAAATCACAATGCACCTTCAAAATTTGAGACAAAGTCTTGTCTCAATTGTCTTGCAACACCTTTGGGATGTGCAACTCAATCTGAATTTCTGCAAACAACTCCATCATAAGCTCTGCAACTGAAAATTTGTTATCATGGATGAGTGTCTTTGCATTAGCAATATGTTTTTGCATGACATCCATATGAGGAAGGAGTTAGATCTATATAGTTGTTAGGGATTCCCTTGTTCTCGCTTCTTCCCTTAGTAGGCTTTGCCTATAGATCAGTCAGATACTTGATCTTTACAAAATGTGTTGAACTTGAACTTGGATCAAGTGTCATCTATCTTGCACTTGCCTTCAAATCATTGTCAACCTTTGTCAGCTTGTTCTTTATTTCCATGGTAAAGTCGGAAGTGTCACTCAACTTTACAAATAATGACACAACATTATTCACAGTGGTTTCTAGAGAGATAATGATAATTGTTACCTTCACCTGATCTATTTCAATCTTACTTGCAACATTCTCTAGAACCTTATTCTCAAATTTTATTTCTACCTTTTGCAGTAATTTCTCTTGTCCACTAAGATCATGATTAAACTTGTGAACTATGTCAACAATTTGGTCTGTTATGGAGTCTTCCTCATTGACTTCAATCTCTATTGAATCAAGGAATATACCTTTGATGTCCTATAGTACTCTATTCCTTTTCTTCTCAGCTTGGAGCTTCTGTTGTTTTTCTCTTTTCTTCCATAACTCCCCCAAGGATGTCCATTTGCTTAGCTGTCAAGCTAGAAATATCCCAATTTGGAATCACAATGTCTTCCTCAAGGTCAAATTCATCAGTTATTGTTTCCTTTTCTTTACCTTTGACATTGTGATGAGGTGAAGAAATAATTTCCTTACCTTTTCCATCATCATCCTTGTCCTTAGTGTTCATTTGAAGTAGGTCATTAACTTTTAATGCACCAACTATAGAATCAGTACTAACTGTAGAAACATTCACAATGTCCTTCTATGACTCAGTCTGGCTTGGCCCAGTAGTAGGTAGAGCCTAGTGCTCGGTTCCTACTAGACTTGATGTAGACTCTGTGACTTTTTCTTTTCTCAAAGATAAGATTTTCTGAATAGGTGATTGGGGCAGGGATGTCATCACTTCTACTGCTATTTTTTCTACATTAGATTCTTCAATGGTTTGAACCTCAGGTAATTCTTCATCTTTATCTTTTTACATGAGGGTATGTACTATGTTTCTATGTCTTATCATCTCCCTTGTCATCAAAGATTGTCTTCCATATCTTTTTTGTGGACTGCACAACATCCTCTATTTTCTTGCTCAAGATTTGAAAAGTCCTAAACCTTGGAGTGTGATTATTCTCATGTTTATTCATAGCATATTTTACCTCTTTATCAGTCATAGTAGGTATGCCTTGCTTCAAGGTTCTCTTTTTGATGTCGTTTTCAATCTGAACTGCATTTTGCCAGTGAATGGCGATTGCCTTGAGAAGGTCTTCAGTCATATGGATTTTCAATTCAAATGGATCATACTTCCATCTTGCCATTTTCTCTACTAATGCATCCTCAATCATCTTCTTCTCAACCTTGGTTCTGGAATCATACTTCAGTGATTTGACAGATCCCATACCACTACTTTCTTTCAATTCTTTAACCTTTTTCTCAAAGGTGGGTGATGGCTTATTGAATGTGACTGTATCTTCTTCTTCATCTTCTTTAGGCATTGTCAATTTTCTTCTAGATCTTCTAGGTTTGTTTTCTGTGAAGACATGGATATAGATCTTTGGTGTTTTCTTGGGGGCTAGCCTCTTTCTCTTCTTAGGAGGCTCTTCTTCTACCTCTTCCTCTTCATTCTCGGGTTCTTCTTCTTCTACCTTTATGTCATCCTCTTTACTTTCAGTGATCGAAGGAAGAGAGTCTGATGGATTTCCATACTTCTTTCCAAACTTCTCTATTCTCTTCCTTCCTCTCTTCAAGATTTTAGGAATCTCAATTTCCAATGATATTTTGCCCTCAACTTCTTCATAAGTACCAAAATATGGTGCTTTAGGATCAACAGGCTCATTTACAAGACCTTCAATGATGTCTCTAGTCTCATCTATGTTAACCTCATATACAAGAGATATCACCCATGCAACCCTAGGCTTGACTATTTGGATGTATACTTTGTCAAAGTCAACTAGGAAGCATATGTCATCCTTATAGTCTTCTACCAATTGTTTGGGAATTTTGAATCCGTACTACATTTTCTCTCTGAAACTTTCAAACTAAGCATCCATGATGCTTTCAAAGTTATCTCCCAATTTTGTTATAAACTCATTTATCTGATAAATTATAGGCATGTCCTTCCATACAACTATGCCTTTAGAAGGGAAAAGCTTTTGAACATAAAAGAATATGTAAACTAGGAGTGAACCTAACTTACACGGATTGGTCTTGGATTCTTGGATGCTCTCCATGTTTTTGCTCAATCGGATGAGCTGCAACTCGGCAAGGTCAAATGACAAATTATTCTTCACCACTCTGTATGCCAAGTCCACATCCTCACATGGTACATTGTTTGGTCGGCTTGAGCTATATATCTTGTGTGCAATCACATGAATTTTTAACTTTAGCTCTATGTTAGTGACTCCATTCAACTTCATGCCTCTTATATCCCACTCAGAAAGAGTCTTCTTGGCTAGGTCATCTCGGGGTAGAGTTTTGGTTGCCTTATGTTTGTCGAGCATTGGGTACCCTATCACTCAGTGTACCATCATCTTAGTGATATTCACTGGTTGCTCCAACCAGAGATGCATGTCGTGAACACGGATAAGAATAAACCTAATCCACTTTATCTAAAAGTTCTTCGTATATGCATGATATGAGTTAAACCCTTGACTTCAAGGTGTTTGTGTTTCAGCTTCAAGTTTTTGTCCACACAAAGTGCCTCATATGCTTGATTCATCTCTAATGTGCCTAGCTTCTGAATGGTGCAATGATAGAAAGCTCAGATGTCATGAATCAACTGTACCTTAGGAGGAATTTGGGAATGGGCTCCCATTGGATCTATCTCTTCTGCAATCACTGGATGAAGTTTGAACTTTGGAGGTTTGCAGACAACATTCCTCACTAACTTCTCAGATCCCTTCTTGATCTTACTACTGGATGAAGATGCCATAATGCTCGAAGGATTGATAAAACTTCACTGCTACTAAAGCTTCCAAACACTAATTCACTTTGAAATCGCTAAAGGATCTTAATCACTCTACAAACTGTAAACAATAACCCTTCGATTTCACCATTTATGAGAAATTTCATCATAGATTTTCATTAAATGCTCCGTACATAGTAGTTGTCACAGCTCGGGTAGTTCTCCCAGACTTACTCGAAAGCTCGGCAAAAACTAACTTTGCATCTTCGAAACCATACAACCTGACTTAACTCGGTTAAGCCTGGGTAACTCAGATGTAACTGAGATCCTGACTTGGTTAGAACCATAATGTGTCATAGTACATCAATATGTAGATTTGGACTTGCTAGCATATCTAGAACTGATGTATGATGGCTTATATGCATAGTTCCAGTTATCTCCTTGCATCTTTATTCAGAGATGGTGGATCCACCCAGTTCACTATTTTGGGTGTCATTTGATCCTTCATTGTTTTGGTCTGGATTCTCCGGAGACTTCCTTACCCATTGCTGACTGATCTGAGTTCTGATTTCGGAAAATTTTGGTTTGCCTTTCTCAAAATTAGTATCCACTTTTTCTCTGTTCATACATTTATTTCTTAGATGACCGAGTTGTTTACACACCTAACATCTCTTAGTAGGATTCCTTTTTTTGAGATGAGCCTTTGCACAATTTGCACCAATGTGCCCATACTCACCACAATCACAACATCTGCTCCATGTGTTGTAATCCCAACCAAAAATTGCTTTAGCTAGTTGTTCAGAAGGGTTCCATTTCTTAGTTATGCACTTGAAAGACTTGTGACCTTGTTTGTTACAATTGGAACATTTTCCTTCAAACATAGGTTTCTCAGTGCATTCACTTGCCCTATGTCCATGTTTGTTGCACCTATAGTATTTATCATTAAACTTTGAATTTCCATTACTCCAACACTTATTTGAGGTATTCCCTAATTTTCCACAATGATTACAAGTAGGTTTCTTGTTCATTTGAGCTCCTTGCTATGAGGATTCACCTTGTTCAGTATAACCTAATCCAGTATGTCCATGATGTCTAAATTGAGTTTACTCTGTCAACTAATCCATGCTTACTTGTGAATTTGTCATACTTTCATTGGTTTTCTTTTTAGTATTGAGATCATTTTGCAGTCTTTAATTTTCAGTCCTTAGATTGATAACTTCTTGATTTGCACTGTTGAGTTGATTTATCATATCTTCTTGCTGAAGTGGCAAATAATGGATTACATTTTCTTTTTTCTCTAATCTTGTACTTAGCAATATTTTAGCTCCTTGTGTCATTTCTCTGTCATTTTCTGCTTGGTTCTTTTTTCCATGACTTCACATATTATGACTGAATGAATTTCTTTTTCTCTCTTCAACTTTCTAACTTCTTCATGTAAATTGAGATTCTTTGCAAGTAGATCTTCAATGGCTACATTAGCTTCTTCAGAACTTCTTTCTTTGCATAATTCTTTAATTCTTTCTTCTATGTAATTTTTGTCATTCATTTGTACTACTAAATCTTTTCTTCTTTTCAAGGAGTGAGAGAGTTGCTCCTCAAGTTTTCTGATTTGATCCATGACCACTTGTAGATCTATCTTTTCATTTTCAATGGATTTCTCAATTCTATATATTTCCATTGCCTTTGATCTTTGCTCAAGCTATTAAACTTTTGATGAGAGAACCTTTCCTCTAATACCAATTGTTGGAAATATATAGAGGCTAGGTGACTGAGAGGGGGGGGGAATCAGGAACCAATAAAACTTATTATCTTTTATCCTTTATTAGATTGACTAATCTAATTGCATGCATGGAATAGAAAATCAATAAACATCCATAACACTTGACACAATATTTGGTTACCCAGAAACCTTCCAAATAGAAAGTAAAACTTGGGTGGGGATGGTACCTACAAGATTTAGAACTGCAGTAATAAATTTGGTCGGTTAAGGCATACAATTGACCACTTCTAATGCCCTGTAATAAGGACTATTAGGTCCACCTTGTGAAAGGATTTATACAATACAATAAATTATGCACTCTATTAGGAGATTTGTGAAGGACTATTAAGTCCACCCTGTTAAATGATTTTGACTGATACACCTGTTAGGATGAACCAATGAATGATCTACTATGCAACTCTCATTTTTTGAATAAGATCCTTTGAAGTAATAATGATCACCCGAATGTGATAGATGAGTCTCTATTGTTCCTTTGTACTGATGTAGCCCTCTAATCAATCTGCCACTTCATATTCGCATATCCATACTCATACTTCTTCTTCTCTGTATTTGGATAAACAAAGTACCTTACATATATATCTATCCAAATCAATTACCTTCATAAGTCAGCTACTTAACATATTTAATTAGTATCAAACAATATGTGCTAAGTCACCCAATGTTGATACTCGGGTCCAGTAATCCACTCAGGTGATATAGTGACACTCGGGAGACACAATGAACTGGCAACTCTGGCACTCGGTCAACACTGGGTGCTCAGACCACATTGATCACTTGGAGATGGTATGCCACTTAGGTAACATTGGTGAGTTGGGTGATACTGTTTTGAACTAACTGCTCAGTCGACACTGCTTAGCTCGGGTTACACTTCAAGTTGTTGGCTCGGTCAACACTGTGTTCATATAAATGACTAAGTGTTTTGGAACTAATTGAAAAAATGTCTTTCCATAAGGTCTACACCTTATGCCACATCAGAAATACTAGCACATTCCAATACTCCATGTCAAAAGTCACCACAACACATTTTTGAACTAGGACAACAACTGAACAGAACTACAACACTGGGTGACACAGTTTTCAGATCACCAAGAAAAATTTATGGATTACTATAGAATGCGACAACCAAGACCAAAACATAAATCTATCTGTATAAGTATTAGCACACCTTCAACCCTGATTTCAGGATTATAATCTTTCCAAAAAGCACAAATGAAGCACTATTAATTACAACTATAGAACTACATTTCATTGTTCACTGAACCACAAAAATTTTGACCACACAAACTTCCAGATATAAGAGTATAACACTGAAGCACTGTTAAACATCATCTTACATGATCATAAAATGCATAACTGTCTTCCATTGTCCTATACGAATAGCAAACTTTTGAACCACTTCTGGACCATAGTGTTCGAGCAATCACAAACACCTCTGGAATGCAATTTTTGACATCAATGACAACATACAACCAACCATATATTTATAACAATTATTTTTTAAAAGTATTTATAATCATGTCTTAGTTATAGCTAAGAAATTTAACCATACATAAGGACCTAGTGAAAAGAAATGGATTACATTATAATTTTTAATAAAATGTGACAATGATAACAATAATATTACCCAACTTTACTAATAGATTATGAAGAGGACCAATTTAAAATTTTAGAAAATATAAACAATAGGGCATCCCCTCCATATTAGGCCTAACCTTTGTTATAAAAAAATGGTAGTTTTGGTTTCTTTATTAGGTTGAACCAATTCTAAAGTGGAGTGACTTTTGGGGTGTAGAAATCTCCTTACATTGGAAAAAGGATTGTGAAATCTAACGGTGTCTTTAAAATGACATTGAATGAAAACACTTCTTTCATCAACATAACCAAACTTAACTTAATACCATGTAGTTAACATATTTTCAATCCACTAAACAAGCCATATAATTAAAATACATATTATAAATTATGAACTAAACATGTGCAAGTTGAAAAAAAAATGTTTTATTCACCTATACTTTATTATATATAAAAAATCCAATCATTTTTATACAACCATACCAAACATAAAATTAGGTAGTCACTTTCATTCAATCTGCATTGGAATATGAATCTCCCATCACTTTGCAAGTCGAGAGTCAGTGTGGCTTCTCCAAGGTTATAGGTTCAAATTTCAAACACACAAATTGTTGTGTGGGCCTTAATCAGTTCTTCTCATAGAGTATTATAGGCAGGAGCTACTTTGGTTTCATTATTTGTGCTTTCCTCAGAGATTTTTGTTGTTGATTGAATCTATAGCAACTTTGCATGTCTTTTTCAGTTTTATGAGAATATTGTATCATGTAACATTTAAGTTGTTCATTATTTATAAGTTGGTTTATTTTTGTGTATTCTAGTTTAGCCTTCTGGCTTCAAGCTGGTATACATTTATACGAAGATCATTTACTACTATTTCTAATATATTTAGACCTAGTGCCTTTTGTCTAAAAAAATCTACATTAGGATATAAGACATTCAAATTTCATTTCCTTACCTAGTGTATAAGCTACAAATTATATCAAACTATTGTGTGTGTATTTTGTGGACCTGGAAGCTGCAACACAACATTTTAATATGTCATTTTATTAGTGATAAAAACATGAAATAACGAATGAAAAGCACATGTAGACATCACTAAAATAGGCACATTGCTCCCTATCTAAGAAGAGTGTGATAAATGCTATATTTTCCCTCAGATTATGTATAAATCAGTGACACATCACTACTACATTTGACCTCATTTTTCTACCAAAAATTTTGACCATCAATTAAAAAGATTTAGGTTGGTCAGATTATAGAAGGAAAACTTCTTCTTTTTTTTTAATCCATGCCCGTGTTAGTCGAAATTTGGACCAATACCATGTAGGTCAAAATTTCAACCAACACGGGCATAACTTTAAAAAGAAAAAAGATTTAGCATCTCATTTCATTGTTTGGTTTTAAGTTGGGAGCACGAAGGAGTTGGAGCCTAAAAAAGATTTCGCATCTCATTTCATTGTTTGGTTTTAAGTTGGGAGCGCGAAGGAGCTGGAGCCTGCGATTGTTTAAAGTTATATTTGGTGAGAGTAAAAGGAGGACTACCTGCCTATGAGGGTTGCCATTGTGGTTTGGTGTAAAAGGAGGACCGCCTACCTACGAGTTGTTGCCACTATGATTTGGTGTAAAAGGAGGACCGCCTATAAGGATTTCCTTACTCTGCATTTGTTTGGCATTATTTTATTGGTTACCTACTTAGGGCCCGTGAGCAATGTGCTAGGGCATAATGTATTTGGTATTTGCTGGCACATTTTTAACATTTTTTTATTGGTATATATTTTCTGTCAACTTCATGTGGATTGGAATGTCAAATCTAACTCCATAGGAAGTCTACCTGGAGTCATAGCTTTCAATTGCGATAGGTCTGAGATCATTTGGTGGAGAAATCTGAAATAAATCACGTGACAGTCATCTATAGACCATTTTTGACATAAAACTAGGGCAGTCGGTTTTCTATGGACTCTTTTAGACCAGGTGTGACTGTATACACACTATGGCTTCAGAAGTGCTTAAAAAGACCACAAATAACAAAGAAACCATAGACTCCTTGCACTCCAAAGACTCCAAAC
>MU227427.1:36867-71787 GCA_018584345.1 Thuja plicata
ACTTGTCCATGAATGAGATCCCCAATGTAGTGTATCTGGATGTCAATATGCTTGGTCCTTTGATGATGGATTGGGATACATGAGATTTGAGTAGCACATTGATTTTCTCAAAATATGATTGATGGTTTATATTGAATACCAAACTCAATGAGAAAATTCTGAAACCAAATAGCCTTAGTTTTGGTACTCGGCTTCAATAGAAGATGGACCAATAACAAATTGCTTCTTGCTCTCTAACAAACAAGTCTTGAACCAAGTGAGAAGCTATAAGTTGAAGTCGTGAACTTATAGCTTCTCACTTGGTTCAAGACTTGTTTGTTAGAGAGCAAGAAGCAATTTGTTATTGGTCCATCTTCTATTGAAGCCGAGTACCAAAACTGAGGCTATTTGGTTTCAGGATTTGTTTTTTTTTTAATTCAATTTTTGTCAAAATTTCAACATTCATTGGTCGAAACAGAAAGAGTTTGGTCAAAATGTTTTGACCATTTTGTGTCGAAAGCTTGCGTCGTGGGTTTGGTATCCTGGTTGAAACAGAAAGAGTTTGGTCGAAATGTTTCAACCATTTTGTGTTGAAAGCTTGTGTCATGGGTTTGGCATCCTGGTCGGATGGGTCAAACATTTTCAACCATTTTGTGTTGAAAGCTTGTGTCATGGGTTTGGCATCCTGGTCGGATGGGTCAAACATTTCGACCAAGCTTGGTCGAAACATTTCGACCAAAATTGGTTGACACTTTTCAAACATTTTGACTGAATTTGGTCGAAACTTTTTGGACATTTCGACAAAATTTTGGTCGAAGTTTCAACAAATAATGTGGGCATTTGAATATGCTAATTTTGACCAAGTTTGTGTCAAAATTTTGGCGTTAACAAGAATGTGTTGATCTTTAGATGAGAAAAATACCGACAAAGCAATTTGTGGGTCTTTTGACCAATCTGCGTAGATAATTCAACCAATTTTTGTCGAAAATAGGGGCCAAGTTTACTAGTGCATTCACACTTAGAATGGAAGATTTAGAGAGAATGCAAGCTAAATGATAAATCAAAGTTCATTTTAAGTGCACCAAAGAGATATTATGAAATTACTATCAACAATGAACTAAGAATGCATTTAGATTTCTACAAAATAAGAGCAGCATAAGGATGTAATTGAAATTCTAGAATTAGGGGCCCATCGAGCTCAAAATTCATTCCTTTTATAGAAGAGGAATGAGAGGTCAAGATTGATTTGTGAAGAGAGGTGGAGATTGAATCTTTGGTGATCCATGTGAGGTGATCCAAGTGATTTAACTCTCATTGGATAATGGATTGACTTTCCATTTTGCAAGTGAGGAGTTGTAATTAGGAGATTTATTTAATTCCTTTTAATTAATTACTTTAGCCATGTATTTAGTGCGAGCTAGTGATGAAATCACTTTGATTTTAGGAGATTAAATTGATTTAAATGAATTATGCTAATTAATTGAGAAATTCTTTGACATAATTAGGGGCATGATCACACTTAGGAAAAATAGGGTCTCTGGTCAGAGCAAACCAAATTAGGGTGGTTACATTTGCCCCTCTTTGAATTGATGTGCAAGTAGTGCATTGATTCAAAGAATGTTTGATGTTGACTTCAGAAAGCTTGAGAATTCCACACTTGATTGAATGAAATGTTTGATGAGATCAGTCTCGCACTTGATTAAACTAAGACTGATAGTATTGACTTTGAACTCGATCGAACAAAGGTCAATAACACAAAGATCTTAAAGATACCAATTCTTAACTTGATTGAACAAGAATTGATAATACTAAATCCAAACTTGATCGAATGAAGGTCAGTATGAAGCTGCTAGGAGCTCTGAAGTATCCATTCTAAACTTGATCGAACAAGAATTGATAATACTGATTCTGAACTTGATCAAATGAAGGTCAGTATGAAGTTGATGCAAACTTAGTAAAGATTTGAGAATATGTAGACATAGATATCCAACTTGTTAGCATTGAAGCCTTTTATCCAACAATCCCGACTTGATCGAAGGAAATTGTCATGCCCCTAGTCTTTTGACGATGAAGTCATTTTGATGCTTTTTGAGCAAGAATTGGATTGATTTTAAAGTGTGATCAAGCCCCCTTGGGAATCAAATCAAAGGAAAAAGAATAAAATCCCTCTGCAGAATGATATATCACTTGAACAGATCGATTGGATCGAGAAAGAATCAATTATAATAAATGATGAAGCGAAGGTGTGTTAAGAGAAAACACAATTTTACCAAGTCGACCACGTGAAAATGTAAGTTTTGAGTCTGATAAAATGATGTAGGACCAAGATTTGGATGAATAATGTGTAGTTCGGTGATATAGAACCCAAAAAACTGATTGCGTAAAGCTTGCGAATCATTTTTGAAACATATAGAGCAATTCTGCATTTTTGAGAGACTGTCGTAAAGTTTTTACCGTGTTGTGTAAAACATCTTCTGCACATTAGATTTTATTCCCGATTGATCTGAGAAGAACAAAATTTAATTTTGATAGTCTGGGAGGAGTTCCAAAGCTCCAAAATAGCTCAAAAAGGTCATCATATATCTCAAAATTCACTTTTTACTCATTCATTCTCACTTTTATCCTCAGTAAATCTAGAGCTCTACAGAGAAGATGGTGGTCCCTGTGGAGAAACATCAGTTTGAGGTTGCACGTGGACATCGGTTCAAGGTTGCATGTGGACATCGGCGCCCAACCAATTATGCACCTCTGGTGAGTACATCGATACCTACCTGATTATGCTTTCTTTTTTTCATTTTGTCAATTTCTGTAGTAGTTATGAAGGTTAGATGTTATGAGATCTGAGAGAGGTGTCGATGCCCTCACAACTACTCATGAAGGTCAGAGAGCTGCATACTACTTTAATTTAGATTGTGTGGCAGTTCTAGAGCCACAGAGAGCTTTGTTGTATTCTAGAGTGGCACAACAGTCAGAGGGAACGATTCCTCCACCAGCTCATCATGCTAGAGCCGATTCACCACCTCCTCCTCCTCCAAATTAGGGAGAGGGTGGTAGTCAGACCTGATATTGTACTTTTGATACTTGAGAGATTTTATATATTGATCCTATTGAGATCATCCATTGTACTTTAGACTTTGATACATGTATATATGTTTCATCCTGATCATACTGATACTCTTTTGTAGACAATTCCACATTTTTTATATGTTCCATCACTGATATATATCTGAGATAGTTGTTTTTGATTCTGATATGTTCATGGGTTCTCTTTATTGATAAATGTTTAGATTGATGCACATGTGATTATGTACTTGGTCTTTTGATGAGTTTGATTCATGGGATGACATCATTTATGCTCTTTGATTTATTACTAATATATAAATGTGTTTAGATGATTCTAGATGAATATGCAAATGTATGTTTTTGAGATTTTATTTATGCAAATATATGTATGGATGCTCTTAGGATGTAAAATAAATACAATGCTTGAATGCTTTGTTTTTGTATTTTTTATTTCTTATTTATGAATGTAATATGTGTGCCATGGATATGCAACGATATTGAATATATCAATAATATAGATTAAGTAGTTAACTTGGATTTTAGATGAACTAGGAAATCATTTTGAGCTCAATTCTTATGTTGTTTCAAAATGAATCATGCAATCTTTAAATGCATATACATGTAGACTTCTAGGACTTTCATTGATTTGTATACATTGTAGCATTTTTATCATCATTGGGCATTTTTGTAATACCCACCTCTTAGGTTGCTTTTCAGTTTGTGGATGCCAAACTCTTTTAGGCCTTTTGTGTATGGGTGGATTTAATCAGATGGTTTAGATGATATTTATATGTTACATTCCAGTATGTTATTGATCCATTGTTAGTATGTTATATCTTTTGTGTATATGTGATTTATGGTTGTTTAAAGATGCTTATGTATATGTTGGGATTTCATTTCGATTATGGTTTTCTGACAATACTGACCTTAGATTTATATGCACATGGATCATTGTATGTTTTGCATTAATGTTTGATGTGCTTGGTATGGTATGAGACAGAGTCGTAGTTACTTGCTTCGGTGAGATCCACACGATAACCTAGTCTCAACCATTGTTTGTCATATGATATATGCATGTATGTTCGTCTTTGTGATGACAGGTTTACAGGTACCGGGCTACGTCTTCCGTGATTGGCAGTAGTGAGCGTGCCCTATCGCATTAATCTCAATGGTAAGAGAGGGGATATAGTTTTTAGGTCCAAATCCTATCCTAAACCACATTGTCCTAGTTAGTGGACAAGTATCTGTTTTGACTACCCTTACCAAATTCGTATAGTTGATAGGAATTTGTGTATCCCTTTCCTTGATCATGTTTGAATTTTGCTTGTTTTCGGTTTCAGGTGCTTGATGTGATTATGTGAGTGTTATATAATGTTATTTATTTAATTGAATATTATTGTAATTAATTATTAAATATAGGGTATTTAATTAATTAAAAATTAAATTAAATACCTATGTTTAATTGAAAGTTTAATTAAAGTGCATTTATTGAATATTAATATTTAATTGAAAATTAGAGTAAAAGTGCTTTTATGCTTAATTAAATATTAAATTGCATGGATTATTGTGCTTCAAATATTTAAGTTATTTAAATTAATATTTTATTAATTACATGTGCAAGATTTGGTTGAAAAAGTATTTTCAAACTCGAGATCTCAACTTGAATTTAGGAGTCAAAGTTGAGTTGTGCAAGTAATTAGATATTTTAATTAATTAATTGTTATTTTCTTTCAATTTTAGGGAGAGTCCTTTTAGGAGTTAACTGGATGTGTTGTCATGAGGGTTTTCTTAATTAGGGGAAGTTGATCCTCATTAGGGGGATGCTTCTCTCATTTGAACATAATAGGTTTTTGGGAGCATTTTTGGAAGCTTTGGTGTGTGCTTGGGTTTTGGAGCATAATTTTGGAATTCTCCTTGCTTGGATTTTGGATTGTGCATTCCTCAACAGTTATTAATGTAGGGTCTTGTTCATGTCAATTCTGGTTTTCGGATCCCCGTCTTCTATGCATCTGAAAAACTAGGAATTCCTTGTTTGGTCATTCTTTGCTTGTTTATTTCGGGTATTGCTGATTTCAATTAGAAAATATATTCTTAGATCAATTTTGTGTTTTTACTCAAGCTTGCATGTCAGATCTGTGCTTGTGGATATAAGGGTTTCTAATTTGAATATATTGTTGAAATGGTTATTTCTGGGAACCTAGATCCTTAATGCTTGTAGGAAAATATATATTACCCTAGTACGAAAGTGCTGTCGAAATTTCATCGAATAAACCCCTATGGATCTCCTAGAAAATGAAAAATCAATCCAGCCTATAGTCAAAACTATAGAGGAAAATAAAATATTTAGTCTCCTTGTTGTTGTCTTGAAAAAAAAAATTAAATAAAAAAAAAAGAGGATCTCTGTAAAAAAATACAGTCTGGTGTAAAAGTCCACCAGTGAAAAAGGGAAATAGAAAAGACAAAAACAAAAAAATAAATTCTCTTTTAAATTTTCCGTTTTCGGAAATATTAAATAAATAATAAAAAAAATTTAAAAAAATAAATTCTATTTTGGAAAAAAAAAACATTTGAAAGAGTTTTTTTTTTAAAATGTTATTTAAAAAAATATATGACAGGGTAGGTGGGGGCCACCACTTCCCCCACCCCCCAAGGCGTAGGGCTGGTACCAGCGCGGCAGCCAAGGCACCGGCACGGCAGCCGAAGCTGTCGACGTGGCGACCAAGGCGCCGGTCGAGCCGTGCCACCTGCGGCCTTCTTTAAAGGAAGGGCCCGCAGGTGGATACGGTAGGGTGGGGTCCACGGGACCCCCCCCAAAATATTTAATTTGTAATTTGATTTTTTAGGTTTTAATTAAATTTTGTATTTATTAGTTTATTTTTATTTAGATTAGTATTATTATTTTTAAATTCATTTATTAATAAATTAAATTAGTTACAAATTAGTTTATTTATTAATTTAAATTAGTTTATAGTTAATTACGAGTTGATTTATAGTTAATTTTTAAATTGGTTTATAGTTAATTATGAGTTGATTTATAGTTAATTTTTAAATTAGTTTATTTTAATTTTTAAATTAGTTCTAAATTAATTTATTAGCTAGTTTTATGTTGATTTATGGCATAAATGGGAAAGATTAGTTGGGGATGCGTTGTTTTGGATAATATTGGATTAATATTAAGAGGGCAATATTGATTTCTATTGTTATAATATTGGTGTAATTTTCTTTTATGGTTAGTTAGTTTTGGTAACTAATTCAGATAGGTTAATTTATTTATGAGATGGTCATAAGTTAACTTATAGGAAACTTTTATTATGCCTTGATGTGTTCTGGGTGCGTGATCAAATAAATGGTATATTGCGTGTGTTCTTCTATGTTATCATGCTTTCGGGTATATGTCGGGTTAGATGACCCTTAGGACATTAACCAGAGGTTTGGGATTGTTATTTTGCATGGTATCTGTTGTGATGTTAATTTGTAATTTATGATGATGTCATAGTCCTGATTTACTATGCCCAACCTAAATTTTGTTATGATGTGCTTTATGGTCTTATGAGTATATTGTGGATGTGTTGGTGGTTATTGAGAACCTATGTGCTCCTGAATGGGCAAGATGTGATTTGTAGTTATGTATATCCTCATGTCTTGATTTTGAACCTAGGTAGGTTAACTAGGTGTATAGTGGGGAAGTGGCTTGCAATGGGGGTCCAGGACTCTAAGCGGTTACTAGGTAAACCCATTGGCAAGTTAATAAGTGAAAATATGATACATTAAAGGGGTTTAAAATGAACTAATAAGATGTCTGAGTCTCTACCCATGCCTTGAGTGCTATCGCACGATAGGATGGGAGTTGAGATCCTTGTCTTTGCGAAAGGATAACCGAGCCACATAGTGTCACCTGGAGGCCAGGGTCAAGAGGTACTACTAGGGTTACCTTCAAGGTTGGACTTATGTGATGACACTTCCCTATATACAGCTTAGGTTATCCTACGTGTGTCAGTTACTTTTGGTGTTGTTTAGTATTCCTTGTTATGGTTTAAATTGCTTCTAGGATCTTCCTTTGCATTGGAGTATGAGGTCATGTGTACCTTGTTTTGTGTTCTTGTTGTTTACCTTGTGTGATGGGCCTGTTACTATCTCCTCAGCACGGTGGGAGTGGACCTTTGGTTCCACGTGGTCGGGTGGTAGTGATTCTTATTACCATTGAGATTCTAATGGATTCTTCTTCATGATTGGATGCTCCTTGTTGCAGTTTCATCTTCATGGTCTTTTGGAGACTTGCTTAGTTACTTGAGTTGTGTATTTGTACCATATGTGTTTAATGGTTATCATCCTTGGAGGATGCATTGTATTGTTTATTATATATTATTACATACCCTGTGATTTGTGCAGTGGATGTTGATTAGGTAGTATACCTTATGGTATCAGTTGTATATGTAATCTTGATTGTGAGATGTATGTAATTGGTTTCAGATTATGTAACCTTTATGTCAGTTCTTTATTATTGTAATCGTAGATTAGTTTGTTTAAGTAATTCTACGTCAAGGAACCCTCGAGGAATGTTAATCATGTAGGAGTTGTATTTCATGTATGTCATGTACTTCATTGTGTTGCTTCCACATTGTTATTAATATTATTTGTAAACATTTAAAAAAAAAATATTCTGTGAACTTAGTGTCGTGTTTAGGTTAAGTTCTCCTGGGTTCCCTGGCGGGGCATTACAATTTTGGTAACGAACATCATCAGATAGTACAATTGTCACTAATACCCACAAGGTATCATGAAAGTATGAATACTGTGTGTATTGGATGCAATGTCAAAAATAAACCTAAGCATCAAGGCATAGAGGTCAGGATGACTTGTCAGTTATCTCCTTTTGTTTTAAGAATCATCTTTTGTTCGTGTGTAATGTAAGATATGTGACCCGCAATGACCTTCAATATTCATATCCTTGGGTACATAATGTGTTGTACACCTTACTTAGAATTTGATTTAGAAATAGACAAGGAAATTGGTTCAACCTCATTGTAGTTTACACAGAACAATGATCAAGATATATGTGTGTATCCACTCATGTTGGCAGCTCTTACCATAAACATCCAAGTTAGGTGAAATTTATAGGATCGTTGAAACAATCACCATACACAGAAAATCAAGAAAAGATTATGCCCTCTATCATTGTGACTCTTTGTCTTTGAATAGACGCCATGGAGTAACTCAGAAGATATAACAATCAACAATTGATAATCAATCAAAGAAAATTCATAACTGCTTACATGCCCCTAGTTTGAAACATCATGGGAATATAAAAGAGTCATAATCAAACCAAGATCAGTCTATATGTGTTTAAGTAGTATTGAGAAATATCGTTGATTCATTTTTCAAGCACAATAGAGAATCATCAATCGTAACTTGGAATCAAGCAATATGTTTTTATGTTTGAGTATATGACAATAACTTTGTCAGCAATTGCAATCCAATGTAGTGCTTAGGAACACTATTTGATTAAAGTGTTGAGAAACACTAGTACGATTAAAGTGTTGAGAAACACTAGTATGATGTCTGTTACAGGTAGGTGGTGTTGAAGAAACACCTTTGTTTGTGATAGTGACATTTTAATGCAAGTATTGAGAAATACTATTTTGTAGGGGCAAACCATCCTAGATAGGAACCTAGGACAACCTAGTAGACGCAGACCGAACATGCTAGCAAAGATGCCCCCAGTGCAAAATTACTATTCCTAAGACGCAAATGCAAACAAATCCCAGACAAGGATAAGATATTTGTAAGGAATCAGAGTCCGCCAACAATACAGACATGATCGTGAAGGATTAGTGTCAATAGTGCATTTATATATGGAGCATAGAGTACAAGTCACGCATGTTTGCCAGGTTTTCACCACTCGACAAAGTTTTTTATTTTTTCTACCAAGACGCTTGTTTGCCAGGATTTCGCCAAGGCACTTTTCTCTTTTTCAATTTTTTTGTTCTTTTTTTTTGTTAGTATCAAGGTGCCTGTTTGCCAGGTTTTCACCAGGGATACCTTTTTCAGGACTTTTTCAACAATTTTTGGATTTCTTCAGGATCAATTTCTGATTTTTTTGGTATTTTCTGAGAATTATTTCCACTGCACGGCTCCGTCAGCTGGATATCAAGCATAGAACTACTTCAAGTGTAGAGTATTGATGGGGTCAGGAAGAACATCTCCCTTGGGTGTAGCTAATTAATAAGCTCCAGACCCAAAAGTTGTAGTGTTAACATAAGGTCCCAGCTAGTTGGGTTCAAACTTGCCCTTTTGTTCTTTGTTTGGCTAATTTTTAGGATTCTCTCTTAGAACGAGATCCCCCACTTGAAATTGTCATGGTTTTACCTTCTTGTTGTACCCTTTTGACATTCTTTTCTGGTACACTTTGAGATGATCGAATGCTTGTTGTCTGCGCTCATCTAGTAGTTCTAGTGCATGAACCCTATCAATGTGGTATTGTTTATCTTGATTAAGACCTTAGAGAGATACATACAAAGATGAAATTTCTACTTCAATAGGTAGCACTTCTTCTGTGTCATAGACTAGAACAAATGGCATCGCTCTTGTTGGTGTTTGGATACTTGTTTTGTAGGCTCATAGTGCTAGATTTAGTTACAAATGCCAGTCTTTGCCAGACTCACTCACAGTTCTATGTAAGATTTTTAGAATATTCTTGTTTGAAGCCTCAGCTTGTCCATTACCTTGAGGATAATAGATTGAAGAGCAATGCTGAGTGATATGAAACTATGTACAAAGGTCCTCGATATCTTGATTTTTGAACTGACCCCCATTGTTTGTTATAATAGAAGAGGGTATCCCATACTTACAAATGATGTAGTTCAAGATTAACATAGCAACCTATTTTCCAGTGGCTTTAATCAGAGGCATGACCTCGACCCACTTAGAAAAATACTAGTGGTCATAATGGTGTACTTGTTTCCACTTGAAGAATTAGGATAAATCTGTCCAACAAGATCAAAGGCCCATTGCTAAAATGGCCAATGCGTTACAAAAGGTATGAGTTCTCTGGCTAGAGCATGGATAAGGTTTCCATGTGTTTGACATTTGTGATATGTTTTAGAAAATTGTACGACATCTTTTTCCATTGTAGGCCAATAATAGCCAACTCTTAATAGTTTCTTAGCTAATGAAAAGTCATTCGAGTGTGATCCACATACACCTTTGTGAACCTCTTTTAATGTGCGGTCAGATTCTTCTTGTTCTAAACACCTAAGAAGTGTTCCGTCAAGACCTTGTCTATATAAGTTAGTAGTGATGAGGACATAATGCGATGTTGTCTTAATTAAAGCTCATTTTTCATTCCTTGATAAACCATTAGGTATAGTTTGATCAGTAAGATAAGAAATTATTTTAGCATATCAGGATTGGTCTTGGGCATTTAAAGAATAAATCACTTGGGATTCAGGTCTATCAAAGGTTGGAAAGGACAATTATTCCACCAATAATTTATAGCGAAATTGGTGTTCTTATAGTTGTAACATAGATGTCAGCGTAGCCATAGCATCTACAACTTTGTTTTCCATTCTTGGAATTTGTTGGAATGTGATGAAGACAAATTACTTTTTCAAATCTTCTACCAGCTATTTATAAGGCATCATTTTCTTAGCTCACTTGATTGATAATGAGCTGAGAGTCACCATACACGTGTAACTCTATGATTTTCCATTCTATAGCAAGCTTAAGTCCGTTTACCAATGCTTCATATTCTGAGATGTTATTTGTGCATGGAAACATAAGTTTATATGTCTTGGGTATCTTGTAGCCTTGAGGAGTGATAAATAATACCCCTACTCCATATCCTTTTTGTGTGAAAGAACCATCAAAATACATCTTCCACGAATATTCAGTTAAATTTTAGGAAATTATATGATCAAAGGTGCATCATCTTGCAATGGTGAATCAACTAGTTGATCTGCTAGGACTTGTCCTTTGATAGCCATTATGTCTATACACTCAATATCAAATTCAATTAGAATCAAGACCCATTTTGCTAGTCTTCCTGTCAATGCTGTTTTACTCAAAAGATATTTGAGAGGATCTATTTTTGCAATAAGTTTCACTGTATGGGACAACATGTAGTATCTCAACTTTTGGGATGCAAAAACAACCACTAAGTAAGATTTTTCAATGATATTGTAGTTGAGTTCATAAGACACCATGGTCCTGTTGATATAGTAAATCATCCTGTCTTTTTTTTAATCTTCTCATGCTGGCAATACTCCAATCGATGCAACCATAGTTGAGATATAGAGTAGTAATGGTTTTCCATGAATAGGCACCATGAGAATGGGAGGAGTAGCCAAGTAATCTTTTAATTCTTTGAGATTGTTCTCATAATGCTCATCCCATTTGAAAGTAACACCTTTATGTAGCAATTTTGTGAACGATTGCGCTCTATTTGCCAGTTGGGACATGAATCTCCCGATGGACTGAAGTCTTCCTTAGAGTGTCCTCATTTGACTAATATTGCGAGGAGGTGACATTTCCATTATAGCTTTTACCTTTTTGGGTTCCACCTCAATTCCTTTAGCTGATACAATAAACCCTAAGAGTTTCCCTGATTGACTCCAAATGCATATTTCTTTAGATTAAGCCTTAGTTGAAACTGCTCCATTCGATCTAGTATCTTTCTCAAGTCTTCAATATGAGTTGTTCTTATTTTTGACTTGGCTAATGTATCATCCACATAGTCCTCCATGTTCTTGTGTATCATGTCGTGGAATATTGTTGTCATAGCTCTTTGGTATGTAGCACCAACATTCTTTAGCCCAAATAGTATGACATTCCAACAAAATGTTCCCCATGCACATGTAAATGTTGTCTTTTCTTGGTCCTCAGGAGCAATCTTAATTTGGTTATAGCTCGAGACTCCATCCATGAGTGAATACATTTGATAGTCTGTTGTGAGATCTATAATCATATCAATATTTGGTAATGGGAAATCATCTTTAGGACAAGATTTGTTTAAGCCCCTAAAGTCTATACAAATTTTGATAGATTTAACTGTTTTGGAAACTGGTACCACATTAGAAATACATCTTGCATAAGAGATGACTCTTATGAATCCATCTTTTAAAAGTTTTTCCAGCTCTTCTTTGATCAATAATGCCACATGTGGATGCATCTTTCTTAATTTTTGTTTCGCAGGTTTAATTCCAGGAGGTATAGATAAGTGATGCATTATTAACTCAGGATCGAGTCTAGGCATATCAGTGTAAGACCATGCAAATTTGATCTTCTTCTCTTTGAGGAATTCAGTGAATTGTATCTTTTCTTCTTCTGATAAGGATTGTGCCAGGTGAACAAATTGAGGAGCTTTTGTTGTTCCCAAGTTAATTGGTTGTGTTGGTTCTATCAGAACTAAAGATCTTCCTTGAAAGTGCTCAGGGAGGAATCAAGAATCTCATCTTTTGGCACCTCTAAGAGGTTTTCACCATCAAATACGTCTTTTATTTTTACTATTTTAGAATCTGATACTGCCACAATGTGGTTTTCACCATCAGTTCTTTATTTCTTTTTATTTTTTAATTTGTGACTAAGAAACTTGATATCCTCTTCCGTCATGTTCACGCTCCTTGCATTGGTGGAAGAAGGATAAGGTTCACAAGCATTTAGGTCATAGGCCAAAGTATAGTCATTGGGAAAGTTCATGATAGGAGTAGGGTCTAAATTGGTCCAATCAATAAGGTTAGGGTTTACCAAGGATAATGATTCAGAGTTTGGTAAGGACAACATTACGTTAGCGTCAAGACTATTAAATGACAAGACATGTTCTGTTAAGTTAGCTTCTATAGCGTTTAGATCATTAAGAGTTGAATCATGATTATTAGGGTCATTGTTAATAATATGTGGATCTAACTCTAGTGACTCATCAGTTGAAATTTCTTCTTCTTCTCTCATCAGATTGAAATTCATAACTTGTATCCTTTGAATGTCCTCTAGACCTAATAAAGCACCAGTATTTCCATCAACAGCCATGGGTAGTGGTATCTCATCTGGTTCTGGGACAACAACAGTGTTAGGGGAAGTGTTAGAACTTTCTCCTATCTCAAATAGAGATGTAAATTTATGAATCACATCTACCTCGATGTCCATGGTAGCATCAAACATGTGATCCCATTCATAATGTGAATCTGTTATTTCATCATCAGATTTATTTTGAACTCAACAATAGTAACTTGATGTACCCTATTAGCCATTTGTGGATCAAAGTGTGGTAAGTCTAGGACATGTGAAATTGTCACCAATTACCCCTAGTTAGGATGTACATCTTGTTGTTGGGGTATTTCTTCATGAGTTTTTTCTAGCTATTGGATTTCTGGAGAGTCTTATGTTGCTTCCTCCACTTCTTGGACATCAGCTTGTGACAACAAAGGAACATGATGTTCTTGTTGTGTTACAAAAGTAGCTACATATATTTCTCCTTGATATTTGGGATACTCAGTACCAATGTCTAATAATCTTTCATATGTCCATGGTTTAAGTGTTGTTTCTTCTTCTTCTTCATCACTTCCTTCATCAAAGATTGGACCATCTCTTGAAGTAGGGTTTTTTGAATTATTATTGAAACCTAACCCTGTTTTGTCTTTGGTATTTCTGAATTCCATGTGTATAGGTTCAATGAGTCCTTTTCCTTTATCTCCTAAAGGTCCCTTCCCTTTGTATCCCATTTGTTTGAGATGGTCATATCCTTTACAATACTTTTCTGGGGATATCTCCACATGTTTTACCTCATTTTCTCTCTGTTCTCCTTTATAGAGCCAAGCCAAGACTGCTTTATCTTCTTTTTCATCCTCTTGAGAAGTATAGGCTCTAACCATACTAGTTGGTTTGTGAATGTCTTGTTCTTTAGATGGAGTAGGTGTGAAAGATGAGGAATGTTTCCTATAATATCTTGGAGACACGGGAATGTTAGCCAATGACGATGTCATGTCTAGTTTGTATTCCCCCATACTAGTTTCTTCAAGTTTTAGTGTCTTTCCAAAGCTTCTCATCACCATTTATTTAGAGGTTTCAGGTATGGATTCTTTTGAGACTTCCCTATTATGAGGAACCATACTATCTGCTTTAACATTGTTGCAAGTGTAGCTCGAATATGCAAGAACCATTACTTCCACCTCATTATGTGGGAATTTAATGCATTGATGGTAAGTAGATGGCACTACTTGCATTTCATGTATCCAAGGTCTCCCTAGTAATATTTTATAGGCCAATGGTAGATCAAGAACTTGACAAATCACATTGCATTCAATTGGTAAAAAAATGAGCCCTTTGGATGATCTTTCTTCTTCATCGTAAGCCTTGGTGGTTATCTTACTTCTCGAATCAATTGTTTGTTATGAAAGACCCAATTTCTTGATTAGATTAAGAGTACATATGTTCAACCCTGCACCTCCATCTATCAATACATGTTTGAAACAAGATTTGTGAATCGAGAATTCAATGTGAAAGGGTCGGCTATGTGGATGAGTCAAGGACTTGTCATCTTCTTCTGAAAAGGGGAGGTATTGTGGAGCTGAAATATGATTGACCATTACCTGGAACTTGTCTACATCAATGTCTTTTGGAACATTTGCATAATGTAGGGCTTGTTCAAGAACTTCCCCATGCACTAAAGAGATCTTTAATAACTCAAATATAGAAATTTGAGCTGAGGTTCTTTGTAATTGGTCTACCAAGTTATAGTTTGTAGATGGTATAGTAACTGTTTGTCTTGTAGTTGCTGGTTTAGGAATGGTGACAACAGGTACTTTAGAGGATGTCACTTTCTTAGATGAAGAGTTAACTCCTTTGATCGTGACTTGTGCTCGGCTTTGAGTTATCACATTTGAATGTGACAATGTGTCTTTGGCACATTTGATAGTGATCACATTGATTGATTCGCTTTTAATGTCTAACATGTTGATCACATTATTTCTATGGGAGTAGGTGTAACTCACTTCGTTTCCTTTTCCTTTAGAAGCTTACCATTTTTTGTAGTTAGGGAATGGTTTGTTAAATGTCGTGTTATCTTTGTTAGTGGTATTTCCTTCCACTTTGATTTTGCCTCCCTCAATATGGTCTTGTATACCGTGTTTGAGCTTAACATAGTCATTAGTCTTATGTCCTTAGTTTTTATGAAAAACACAATAGGCATTGTCATTCTGCCACCTTGGTTTAACTTCCGGTTCCCATGGTTTCGAATCTGGTATTGTGAGAACTTTTTTATCCAAAAGTGTCTTCAAAACTGTCTCAAGAGATTCTCCCAATGGAGTAAATGTTCTTTGATGTCTAGAAGTCCATGGTTCACTCTTGTTGTTCTCATTGTTTGCTCTTGGTATTGTGGTTGTTACCTTAGCTTCTTTGCTTGCTTGTAAGTTATTTTTTAGATTGAACACCATTGGTTTAGTGTTTGTATTGGATGCTTCTACCACTCCATTGCTAACAACATTGTTGTTCTTGTTCCACCATTTAGGTTTTTGGTTTTAGTTGTTAGATTTACTATCACTTTGAAGTGTGATTTATCCTTTCTTGACCATGACGTCTTCATAACAAATAGCGTTCTTGATCATTCTATCAAAACTAGGTTAATCTTGCATTTGTAAAGCGTATTTCATTTCAGGTACCAAGTTATTGATTAAGATTTCCATCTTTTCAGATTCAGGTATTGCTCTTGAGTACCTTGCAAAGATTCTCCTCCACCTTTGTAAAAAGTTTGTAAAGGATTCACCCGTTCTTTGTTTCGTGTTACAAAGATCCATCATGGTTACATTATATTGTATTTTGTAGGAGTAATGTTGAACAAGTTTTTGGATTAACTCCTCAAAATATTGCACACTTGGTGTGAGTTTGGAGAACCATTCCATAGCATTTCCACCTAGACTTCCTAGAAATAGCCTCGTTAGGTAAGTAGGTTCATGCATGTAGTCTACGCTTAGAGCACAAAATTCTCTAACATGGTCATGTAGATATGTTTCTCCCATGTACTTGTCATATTTGAGCCTCACCATGTTAGGAGGAAATGGAACCATGTTTATACTCTTGTCAAAAGGAAATGGACATATGTGTTCCAAAGAGTATTTTTTTGTAGGTTTGGTCTTTTCTTGCTTGAGTGTCACAAGTTCTGATTGCATTAGGGTCAATTGCTTTGTGAGGATTGAAATAGGGGTTTGTACCTGCTTTTCCTTTAGTATCTCAACATCATAGTCTTTGGGAAGTTTGACTCCAAGAGAAGCCAAGTGTAGGAAGTATTTCTCTTTGTCTTCACCAATGATCTTTTCCAAGGTCTTTTGGAATTCACTACTTTGTTTGAGCTTGTTATACTCCTCTTCGGATATGTCTTCCTCATTATCTGAATAAAAAAAAAGATGACCTTGGTTTCATTCTTCTTCATGTCTTTCTCTTTTGTCATGTTCTTCGCTAGATTAATCAAAAGCTGCACTCCATCCTTGATGAGGTGCTTCCATTTCAGGTGAGTTTTGATCAAATAGGAGATTACGATATGTCTCTCCTTGTTGAAAATTGAGTAATCTAGGAGGTCTCTCTGAGTCGTTAGCAAGGTATTGATTATGTCTTGTGTTAACCACGAAAGTTGGATCTCAACTTCGTCAAAGGTTTTCCAATTGTGTCAATAGGATATCCAAATTGTCCAAGTAGGTGTGTCAAAGTAGTGAAAGAATGTTTGTGTTTGTTTTGAGTGAATGACTCCAGTGCCAGAGAGTTAGAATGCCCTGATAGTGAGATGGGAATCAAGAGATTTTGGTAAGTGAAAAGACCACACATTTCGATACCAATTGTGAGAATCCAGAAGGACATGCAAGGTAGACTTCTAAGAAAATTGTGAAACAACGACAGGCAGACCAACAAGAGCAACAAGAACAGACTGAAGAGCCAAAAGGGTATCCAAAAATACTAATTTTCTCTGAGTGACACATGTGCGAGTACCCACTGTCCTAGATGTGACTCCCCAAATGTGAGCTGTGATTTTCCAGATGCGAGCTAATGCAGACTAAATGCGAGCTTTGATATGCAGTATGCAAGCAACATCTTTCCTGCATGTGAGCTAGAAAATACCAAAAGTGAGCAAGTTCCCTAGATGTGATTTAATGCAACCAGATGTGACCTAAAAATGGCCATATGCGAGCCTCTGATTGTTTTGCAAATTTTGTCTATTTTGTCTCGAAGTACATGAAATGTAATATGACAAAAGAGTTTGTCTGAGACTTTCCAGAGAGTTTTAAACAACATATATGTCAAGGAGTTGTAAATATTGCTTGTTTTTTAGGAGATTATCTTTATTACTGCATTTTAAGACACGACAAGCAATGATTTTTTGTTAAGGTGATCAAACACATCCCTATTCCCTAGATTCTAGGCATAGAGTGAAAATCTTTGCTCGTACACTTAGGTACACACTCACATGCTAATCAGAAAAAGACCATCACCAAGAACACAATGACTCCACTCATGATGCTGTATTAAATGACTCCAAATGCAAGTGAGGGCACAAAATGACGAGTATCTTGGGGCAGTTACTATTTGCCTTGCACAAAAATTATCACTCTTTCAGAGATAAACTGGGTAGTTTTTGACTACAAGTGTTGTTTAATTGTCGGCATCCATTCACAATCGTCCCCCATAGAATTACACAAGAAAAAATTGAGCGTATAGCCCTACGAGTACTCAAATGTGTGTAGTCTTGCAAGCCAGATTCAGGCGGCTCCGCTCTACACACACTTAAGCATGTTCATGGAATGATGTCAAAATTTCAAGAACAAACTGACTACGTCTTCCGAGGCTTTGGCCTACAAGGAAGCATATTATTTATAGTGAGTTGGGAGGGTTGGCATAAAACCTGTCCTCGCTTGGGTCATTCTCGAGAGATTTTTTCCTCAACCGGCATGCCCTCTAATGTTTTGAAAGCAATTACAAAGAATTGACAACTTAGAAGTTTAGATTTCTGATTCTTCAAAAGAAGAAGAGCATACTCTCCTATTCCATATCATTTTCTCCCACATGCATATCAAACATGTTCATTTCCTTAGATTTCATAACTCAAATCTCAATCCCCCATGATGAGTTTTTGTTTCTTCCAACTTGGGAAAAAGAGCAAATCCTCTAGTTGGACTAAGAAATGTGTTTAAAGCCGACTTTAAATGCCTATTGTAAAAATTAACAAAGCATATGAAAGCAAAGTTTGATTGTTCAATTTCCCCAATTTAAATGACTTCGCTTGTTCAATTACTTTTCAACTTTAGACAATTGTGTTTGCTTGTTCATTTCCCCAAATTCTTATCAAGTGTTAAATTGACTTTTGAGTTTTTGATTTTCCTTAAAGGAAAAGAGTATAATCCTCTGATCAATTTACCAAATGGAAGAAAATGTTCTTAAGTTTGAAATCTTTGCAAATTGAAAGTTAAGTTGAGCGATTTAGCAACCTACAAACCACAAATTAGTAATTGCTTTTCAACTTTTTAACAAAAAAGTCTCTAACAACAACCTGGAAGCAAATTTTAGGATGCTCAAAACATAGAAACAATCATGGTTAGCATAATAGTGGTTAGATTTTTAAATTTGCAAATGAGCTAACCAAATGCGAATGTATTTCCTGAATGCGATCCTAGAAATGAACCTTTGTACTAAAGGCGATGTAGAATTTACCTGATGCGAGCTTTCCCTAGATGCGATATGGGATATATTGGATGCTAGTTTTGAAATCCTGCATGTGATGATCTTTCCCATATGTGAGCCTTTGCAACTAAAGGCGAGCTTTGGCCACTAAATGCGACTCTGTACCTGAAAATAGAGAACAAAAATTAGTAAAAATAGACTTAGAAAAGAGGAGAAATCTGAGGATTTGCCCCACGGTGGGTGCCATAAATGTGTGTGTATTTTGTGGACCTGCAAGCTGCAATACAACACTTCAATATGTCATTATATTAGTGATAAAAACATGAAATAACGAAGGAAAAGCACATAGACATCACTAAAACTGACATATTACTCCCTATCTAAGAAGAGTACGATAAATGCTATAATTTGCCCTCAGATTATGCATAAATCAGTGACACATTCATGCATAAAATGGAAGATTTAGAGAGAATGCAAGCTAAATGATAAAGCACAGATCATTTTAAGTGCACCAAAGAGATATTATGAAATTACTATCAACAATGAACTAATAATGCCTTTAGATTTCAACAAAATTAGAGCAACATAAGGATGTAATTAAAATTCTAGAATTAGGGGCCCATTGAGCTCAAAATTCATTCCTTTTATAGAAGAATTTGAGGAATGAGAGGTCAAGATTGATTTGTGAAGAGAGGTGGAGATTGAATCTTTGGTGATCCATGTGATCCAAGTGATTTAACTCTCATTGGCTAATGGATTGACTTTCCATTTTGCAAGTGAGGAGTTGTAATTAGGAGATTTATTTAATTCTTTTTAATTAATTACTTTAGCCATGTATTTAATTCTTTTGGTTTAATTAAATAGACCAATGTAATTAATGTGAGTTAATGATGAAATCACTTTGATTCCAGGAGATTAAATTGATTTAAATGAATTATGCCAATTAATTGAGTAATTGTATGGCATAATTAGGTGTATGATCACACTTACGGCAAATAGGGTTTCTGGTCAAAGCAGACCAAATTAGGGTGGTTACAACTATTACTTGTATTACTTATAATTTAAACTACTTAATTTATATCTTTATAATAATGGTTAGTATAACTAGAGATGAAAGACAATAACAATAGCTATGCTGAAAAAATACAACTAAAACATGTATAAATGATCGTAAAAATAAAACCTTTAAATTTTTTTATTTGAATATAAAAGGAGACCTTTGGAAATCCACAAATTTTCAAGAAAGTTATACAAATCCAATTGATTTTACCTACAAGGGAATTTAAAATAAAAGATTTTCTAAGACTCAAAATGCCCCATAAAAGTTGTGGAATACATTTCTAAAATAAATTAATGGAAGCTATGGGCGAACACTTGCCTTTTTAATCCTAAATGAAAATGATTTACCATAAGTTTAAACTAAGACATGATAATAGTAATGCGGATGACAACACTACTATCTCTTCTGACTGAAAGAATGAAATAGGGCATGGTTGAATACTTTTTGACATGATTTTTTAAAAGACCTACTGTATAATTTGATCAAAATATATTCAGATGAGGCAGATAAATCTTTTGAGAAGAATAATTTTCATCTACAATTTGTATTCAACTTTTGGTCATTTGCAACTTGTGAAGCTAGAAAGGGCTTCATCTACAACTCACATTTTGTCTCCATGTAAATAAATGATAAAAATAAAAGTGACACATATTTGAACATGTTAGCTTCAAATATTATTCAATGTCAATGATCACCGATAATGGCAAAAAAGGAACCATATAGCTAGTGTTTCATCATGATGGAAAATCACAAGGTCACAACTTTAAAATAGTAACTATTGTGGGTCCCATCACCATGGTGTACATATTCTATTTTCTATGGAGAATATGGAAAATGTTATAGTATTATATGTTAGAATCGTGGCATGATGTCTTAGACATGTTATTTTGTATGGAGAATAGTTTCTTCCTTATAGTAGATCTAAAGAAGCACTTTGAAAAAACTTATTTCTTATCATAATAAACTTCAAGTAGGAGAAAATAGAAGAATTCTAATAGTATTTATTAAATATGTGATATTTCTATAGTCCATAACATAAATTGTAAATCCTTTTGAGCCAATTATGCATAGTTTATTTTAGCATTGATGTTTTTGATCAACACTATGACACATCATTTGGAAGAAGATGAAAATGAAGTAAAATTGTAGAGCAAGTTCCTCAAAATTAAAGAAAATGGATTGACATGAAGTACGAGGGATCTCTAGAAGGCTCTAGAATGAAAGAAACATGAGAACTAAAAAATAAAAGGTTAAAGTAAATGAAAAACAACCTAACTAGAATAAATCACGAGATGAAGAGGAGAAAAAAGAAATGAGTTAATGTGATAAGAAGAAATAATAAAAAAATAATGTGCATGTTATAAGGAAAAAAGTCATAAGAAAAATGTTAAAATAACGAAGCGTGATAAGGGGAACAAGTCAAGAAAAAGTGAAATTAATAATGATAAAAAAACATGATAAAGGAGGAAAAGTCATAAGAAAAAGAAAATAATAGGAATTAAAAAGTTGAAAACATGGACAAACATTGTTGGTCCAAAATGGTTGTTGAGGAGAAGCTAGATTGTAGAAAGAAGGCATGGATTTAGGCAAAACAACAAGTGGAAAAGCAAAATTGTAAAATTAACTTGTCAAAATGCTTCGACAATAATGAAGAGGTAACAAGGCCCGTGTTAGAAAATTTTAGGGCTACCACATGGACAAAGAAAATTGGTAAAAAAAAACTCATTATGTTAAAAAGTTCAGTTCGACATGGGAACAGAAGAAAAAGACTACTTGTGGGTGACAATTAAGGGTAAGACTAGATTATTAGTGGCACAACTAGAAATTGTCTCATCAGCTTAGGTGTGAGACAAGTAGACAAATGACCCCCAAAAAATTTTGGGAAAAAGGAACATTTATTTTTTGCAACAAATGGGTAGTTGAAACTTCCCGAATAGTCCACATCGACAAGAAGGTTAGGCACCTCAATATTGGCTCTTGGCCACCTAGGGTGGTAGTATGTTCCAAGGTTTGGGTTATTCACCCCTACTTGACATCAAGCAAAAGCAACCCACCTACATGATTTCTATTTGTGAATGAGGTCTAGGATTTGAGATTCACCCACTACTCTAGATTGTTTTATTGTCAACTTAACCTAGAGTTTGTGACTAAGCGCTGTAAGAAACATTAGAAGGTGAGCAAGGCTTCCAGATACTTCAGATTTCTCCATAAAGATTCATAATAGAAAAGCTAACAATAACAAGTTGTGAATCTTGATTTGGTCTCTCAACATTATCAAAATTAAATCGATCAAATTTCCACAATCCATTAAATTTAGAGCAGAATTTCTGGTTTTTGATTGTGTGCGTTTTTAAGCATCAACGTTTCGGATCACACTCCGTGATCCATCATCAGGATGAGAGCAGTAAGGAAAAATAATAATAAGATGCAGTAAGGACCTTATTATTATTTTTCCTTTCTGCTCTCATCCTGATGATGGATCACAGAGTGTGATCTGAAATGTTGATGCTTAAAAACGCACACAATCAAAAACCAGAAATTCTGCATCTTATTATTATTTTTCCTTACTGCTCTCATCCTGATGATGGATCACAGAGTGTGATCCGAAACATTGATGCTTAAAAACACACACAATCAAAAACCATAAATTCAGCTCTAAATTTATCAAAATTCTTAGAAGTTTTTGAAAAAAACGGTTAGAAATTATTATTATAGCATTTTATAAATATAGTATTCAATAGCTACATTAGAATTGGCTTTCCGTACATGAATTCAATAGACAGGCGACGGAAATGGACGAACATCGTACCAAAGTACACTGAGGAATCTGATACAAAGTGTTTTGTGGAAACCGATTCAAATAATTACACAGGTCCCCCATTTTTCCTGTGTCATTGCATGCTAAATTCCACCCGTTTACCCCAATTGACCAGAAAAAACATTGAATCTGTGCATTGCGCCTGCAGCTTTTAAATACGAAATCGGAGAGCCTGGGAATAACCGAAAGGTTTGGAAAGCTTTGTATTTCTCATTTATTTGAGTTTAATGCAATCGAATAAGGGTTTAGTTTGTTTCCTCACATTCCTGTTTTGCTCTGCAGTTGCTGCTTACACCTCACATTCTTCTCCTTCTTATCATTCCGATCAAGAAGCCCTTTTCCTTGGACTCTCAAATTTCTCTGTTCGATTGGTCTCCTCATCAATCCCACTGCAATTGGACGGGTATTGTCTTCTCTTCTCGTCATTAACCTGTGGTTTCTTTGAATCTCACTGGTATGTCATTGCAAGACCTCATCTCTCCTTTTCTTGGCAATCTATCTTTTTTAAGAATACTTTCTCTCAAGAATAACAGCATTAGGGTTACATTCCTTCTCAATTGGGAAGGCTTTTTTGTCTATGAATAAATTAGAAGGCTCCATTCCCTCTACTCTAGCAGGTTGTCATTCTTTGCAAGTTCTCCTATCGTGGCCGGGCTTAAACGACACACACCAAGCTTTGACCGCTTAGGTGGCCGTCGGCCCAGACCTTTCCTTTTACATCCAGACCTTTCTCGTCCAACCAAACTTTTCATTAACTTTCCGTTTATCATGCTGCCGTTCCTGTTTATCCCGTTGCCGTTCTTGCTTACCCCGTTTTCGTTCCCGTTCGCGTCCACAGTTTGTTGAAACGCAAAATGTGGAAAACCGGTTTTGACGCAGCTTGCAGGGATACGTTTGCAGGGGATGTGTATCGCAGATTCGCATGATATAGGCAAAACGGATTTGTTGAAAAGGCATCTAAAACTTTCAAGAAAATTTGATCCGTATTTAAAGCAGTTTGGATTCTTTCATCACAACATTTCTGGATTTCTGAGTTTGGTGCAGAGATCAAGCTCATTCAAACCCACCAAAGTGTTGGAAACCGTAATTCTATGATCTACTCTGTCATAGAGGGAACTCAAAATCTGCTCTGTTTGGCGTGAGTTTCAGTGGGGATACTGTGTTTTACATGTTTGGACCTCCATCTCAAGGGGGAGGTGGGCTCTCAGAAGTGGATTCCCGTTCAGAGGCCCCAAAATTATATGGGCTTTGTTCAATTCTCTGCTAGCTTAGAGATATGAATGCTTCTTTTCCTTTTTTTAAGTCCAATCCCTCCTAGTACGGTCTTTGTTGTTAAGCCCTCTCTATGAAGTCTTTGTTAAACCCTCACAGATAGCTTCGGGACCTCCTTATTACTGTCTTTTAAGAATGTTATTTTATTTAAGACTGTTATGTGCAAGACAGAATTTCTAGGAAACATGGAAGTATTAACATATGCGTACAATGGACAATTATGTATATATTAAACCCTCTTTTCACAAATTTTTAAAGTAACTAGATAGTCCATATAAATTTTGATACAAGAGATAATATTGATATGTGGAAATTCAGAAATGAAGTGGATTCAGTGGGTTTATGCTCTTTGGCAAATTACACGCCGCAATCCAGTAGCTCTCTATGCATTGTCCTATTTGCTCTTTTGGGTGTGTCAAAAGTACAAGAAAAAAACAGTTGTAGCTTTGGGTGAAACTGCAGATTATCAAATTCCATACAATCAAAGAGAAGCCTTTTTGAGGGGTAATGCCCACAGACTGAAAATCTTGGGATTTTATGGCATAGAATGCGAGATTGGTGTTATATGGTGAAGTATTGTAGGCATTATTACATCACAAATGAGAACAGTTTGTGTCAATTGGCAAAATGTGCAGAGACACATTGTGATATCCCTGAAAACATAATGTTTGTTCAGAGTCTTCTCACAGTGTCATGTTCATTGGCATTGGGTAAGAAGATATCACACACAGAGGTTTATGAACAGGTATTCACAAAGAGTTATCAATTAAGAAGAAGAGCTGATTTTTTTGTGCCCACGCAGTTTGATAATGTTGATTTGAGCAGCATGTTTTGGGGGGTTTTGAGAACTCTTCCTATATTGCTTCAGGCTAGAAATTATATTAGGCTTTCCGATTTATTGGGTTTTGTTATTATTCTATTGGATTTCAATAGATATATGTTGTACAAGTTTTATAACAGAGTTTTTGAGTAATTTGTTGGCTTTGTTAAATTTAATGTTTTCAAGGATAGAGGAGGCTTGTATGACTTCTCCATATTCAGCAAGCATTGGAGATACATTGACACTGTTAAGAAGCATGCTTATGTTGCAAACAGAGAGGACAAGATGAAAATAAGGACGTACTGTAAGTTGGAAGGTGAGGATGATTTAATGTTCGATAAGTGGGTGTTTTACTATGATGATCCTAATGATCAGCACGTATTCATGGAAGTAGTCCAAGGTAGAGCTCGTTGAAGACTTATGCTATATGACAATCCATATGCAGATGCAATTTTGAACAAGTCTGTTTATGTCTCTTGATTACAATCTTAGCTCCATGATATTCTGATCTATTAAAAAAATGGCTTTGTATATTTGTGACAGTAATTTGTGTTTTTTATTACATAAATGCTTTTAAACAGAGTTATGAATTTCTATATATTATAGTTTCTGTCGATCAATGTCATTAAGTTTCCACAATCCATAAGATTAAGCTGTTTGTTTCTAAATTTGATTGTATAAGTTTTGAGCATCAAAAAACTTACACAATCAGAATAAACAGCTTAACTTGGGTTTAGGTTTTATTAGGCCGATTAACATTTGCATGTAATCTCATCACCATTATGTAAGTTGTTTTGTTTCTTGGAAGGGTTGTCTTTCCTGTTGAGGCAGTAGCAGAGGGTCTTAGGTTGCGAGTTTTTTTCTCCTGCAACTATACTCATGTGATTGTTTTTCATTGAAGCATATGGTGCAAAAGGCAATTTTTTTTGCAGATATTATGGCTTTCGTAAACTGTCTTTAGTTTGGCAGGTGGAAAACCAAATTCTACAAGCTTTGCTAGCATCCTCCCTGCCTGTGCCAAAATGGGAATTTTAGAAGAGGGTATGGACATCCATTAAGCATAAAGGATGAACAATTTTTTTTAAGGTGTTGTAGGTACAACTGCCCTAATAGACATGTATGCAAAATGTGGAAGAGAAGACAAGGCAGCTGGACTGTGACAACATGCCTATAAGAAATGTGGTGAAATGAACTGCAACAATTGCAGGATATGCACTAAATGGATTTGCTAAAGAGGCTTTAGAAACTTTCAAGCAAATGTAATTGCTGATGGAAACTCAAATTCCACAACCTTTGCCAGCATCCTCCCTGCCTGTGCCAACATCATCCCTGCCTATGCCAAAATGAGAGATTTGGTATAGGGCATGGACATCCATCAAAGCATAAATGATAGAGGATTCTGTCACATGTTGTAGTTGCGGCTTCCTTGGTAGACATCTATGAAAAAAGTGGAAACATTGACAAGATGAGTGAATTATTTATTTTGCTAGCATCCTCCATACCTTGACAAAATGGAAGCATTGGAACAGGGTATAGGCATCCACCAAATCATAATGGAAGGGGATTCTTGTCAGATATTATAGTTGGAAATTCTCTATAGATGCAAAATGTGGAAGAATGGACAATGCATATGAATTGTTTAAAAGAATGCCTCAACAAAATATGGTCTCATGGTATGCAATTATTGCAAGATACGCACAAAAAGAATATTTGCTGAAAAGGCTTTAGAAATCTTCAAGCAAATGCAAGTACACATGTATTCAAAATTTGGAAGAATGGACAAGGCATTTGAATTGTTTGGAAGAATGCCTCAAGAAAATATGGTCTCATGGAATGCCAATATCACAAGATATGCGCAAATAGGATTGGTTGAAAAGGATTTATAAACCTTCAAGTCAAATTCCATAACCTTTGCCAACATCCCTCTTGCCTATGGCAAAATGGGAGATTTGGAACAGGGTATGAACATCCATCAAAGCATTAATGAAGGGGAAATTTTGTCAGATGTATGTAAAATGTGGAAGCATAGACAAGGCACATGAACTATTTGACAAAGTGTCTCAAAGAGATGTTAACGGATTTGTTGATATGGCTTTAGAAAATTTCAAAAAGTTGCATTTGGCAGGCGTAAAACCAAATCCCACAACCTTTGACTATATGCTTTTTGCTTGTTCCAAAATAACATTCTCCCTACTTGTGCCAAAATGAGAGATTTGGAACATGGCATGGACTTCCATCAAAACATACTAGAAATAGGATTTTTGTCAGATATTATAGTTGGAAATGTTGTGGTACACATGTATGCAAAATGTGGAAGAATGGACAAGGCATATGAATTGTTTGGAAGAATTCCTCAATGAAATGTGATCTCATGGAATGTCATTATTGCAGGATATGCACAAAATGGATTAGTTGAAAGGGTTTTAGAAACCTTCAGAGATGTCATCTCTTGGAATTCCGTGATTGCAAGATATGCATAAAATTGATTTGTTAAAAAGGCAATTGAAACTTTTAAGAAAATGGAATAGTGATAAGTTAGTATGTGGTCCAAGGGTGAAGTTAAAAGAAAAGTATGTTGTTTCAAAACCTCTTATGTCTGTATCATTATTGCTTAGTTCTTTACGATTGTTTTCAAGCTTTAAATTTTTTTGTATCAATTCTATTTATGACTGTTGGACAACCCTCTTCATCCAATTAGATCTTCTCTTCATCCAATTGGATCTTTGTTTTTATTTTTTTATTATTTTGGACTGCTTTGTTTTTCTCATGTAATCCTATTCCCATATCTGTAACCTCTTCAGCTCAAATACAATAAAAAATGATTAAAACACCTATAATAATTTTACAGTACATTAGAAAGAAAATAGTTTTATACTTAATAGATAATGGATCACTATAGTAATTTTCAATTTCCTCTAGCTGAATTAATTAGAGATTGACCAACATTCCATTTATATTTGTAACATCCAAAATTACATTATAGCATTCCAAAGTCTAAAACATGCTTTGTTTGTGTGATGACACTCTTCTATGTTCTATTAATAAAATCTTTGTGCTTGCAATAGAATATTGGACAGATTCAAACTGTGTTATCAACCATCTCAAATATATATTCATTGTACTAAATTTGGTCTATTTCTCATTTTTTCCCTATCGATATCATCAAACCAATTTCCACGCTTGAGATTTTGTGGCATCGGTGGAAATATAGGTTTTTTTTTTGAGATACTCGACCTTGTCCTCACGTTTATGTACTCAATTAAGCCATTTTGTCAACGAAGAGTGTGACCAAACCATTTTGTAGAAGACAAAATGGATGCACACTTGGATGGTCTAATCCAAGTTGGGATGAGACATGTCTACTTTTGAACTTGTTTGATAAGTCCTTTGTATACTTATCAATGAAATTAAGTGTTGCCAAATTAGATGTGTGAGTCAAAATTTTCATCCCGTGGCTTATCTTTAACTTCAAATATGTCGCTGCATGTTCTTCTCTATTGTTAATGGTCTACAAACAAAAATAGACATTTTAGAAATTATATAATCAAATTAATAAGAATTGGAATAATAAAAATGCACAGTTTTAAAGTCACTTGTGTATGTATAGAAGCATTCTCTACAAGTTGACAAATTTTATTGTCTATAATCCCATCATATTCATTAATTACCTACATTGAAATTGCAACACATGTAAAACACATTTTGCAAAGAATGATATAACAATACAATAAAAAAATCATGATTGTCAAGTACCAAATGATTAGAGACATTGGTGGGGCATCCTTCTTCTATAGAACCAATTGCACTTGTATGATTATCAAGGTCTACATGCAAGTTGCCAAAAATATGTGGTCTTTGTCTCTCCCTCATCAAGTTCCCCTTGATCACATGCCCGCACATGCATTATTGTATTGAAAAGTTGCAAGAGCACATAGATCATTTGAGGAGCTATACACCTCGTATTGAAAATAAAAATTGCTTTCACTTGTCACTTATGCTATGCGATCATCAATATCATTGAATGTAACATAGTCATTCAAAATTTTCAAGACTTGAACCCAAGATGTGTTTTCAATCTTTTCAATATCAAAGTTCCTATAAAAATCATATTTTTTGTTGACTTGCATCCACCAATAATAGATATAAACATGTGTTGTTAGTTGATGTATCAACTAATCAACACAACGATTTGTAGCACGCATGATTATTTTCAAGAATCGTCTATTTAGGTGTGAGTGGTAGGGCTCTATCACACCACTTGTTTCTTGTCTTGCATGTTTTAGTGTGCGGAAACATCTAGCTCGCATTCTCAATCTATCAGACCACCGTCTTTTAAAATGTTCAATGAATGAGGGTTGTGTATCTTTAAAGTCTTCAATAAATATGTGAATTTCATTCTTTGCAGAATTTTCATCTAGTGAATGATGTATGATAAATCCAAGTCTATCAAACATCTCTTGCTTAATTACTTTATCTTTGATTTTTGCAATCAAGTTTTTCAACCACGCCATGTAACATGCCAAGAGCATAGATATACATCGTATTGAAACATTTGTTTGCATCATGAATACTTTTACTTACTATTTAATATTCATTTAGGGGCTATATTAAAATATTTGCAAAACTTACAAGGTTTAAATGAAAAAAAAAATACTTGATAACTATCTCGACTCTTGCATCATCCATAATGAATGCATATTTTATACAATCAATATTCTTCAAGTGAACCCGTTGGAGAAGAATCTGCATTCAATATGCGATATCATGTGCACAAGACCTAATCATAATGATCCATGCTAGGAGAATCCCCATATGCTTTGAGTCAACTATAAGCATTGTATACAATTGAAACTATCATAAGACACAGGGTATCATGTATTAGTACTATGTTTTATTTTGAGTGTAAACATTTTTAATTGAATTATACCGAAAAAACACATCATACCTTCATTGCATTTGTACCAAATGTAGCATTTATGACCAATATGTTGTTGTGGCCATATTGAACCATTCAATCAAGTTGTTTTGGTAGTTGAATTTCTAGAACAAACAGGACTTCTTCATCTTCATCAACAATGACGTTATATTCCTAATATGCAAGCCACTTGTCAGGGTTTGCGAAAACCCATTGTTGCACTGAAAGAGCATCATTATTATCAAGCATGTAGCTTGATGTTTTTATTTTACGATCAATATTTGCAATATCATCCATTGTAAGAAAATCATCCTTTGAAGATTGACCTTTAAATATGATCATGTTCTCATATACCATTTGTTTATGTTTTTATGCACTACATCAACATACATGCCAAACAATAGCAATACCTCCACCCATTGATGCAAATCCTTACCAATATATGGCGCAAAGAAGGACCTCATTCTCTAAAATTAATTGCTCATTTGATCGTGACAAAGTATGCCTTCCTTTTCCACATGTTGAACTTGGTGGTATCATATCAACACACGGTTTGACTTATGAATTATGATTCGTGTGCTAAAATGTCATGTGCAACCACGTTGTGTATGTTTGCACCAAGTTTACTACCTTTCCCTGATTTGGGAACTAATGAAGGATCAAAAGACACTGCGTCTCATGGGAAAAAATGTCTATAAAGGTTTAGACTTATTTTTAGCTTGGATTGAGGCTAATAGATTGAATGATTTTATTGAGGGAGATAGCTCAATGGAATCATACCCAACCTTGTTTTGCAAAAGTCATAAAAAGAAGCAACCTCTTAATTGTGATGCAAGAATTAGATTAATAACTTATTAGAATATAACATGTAAGATTAAGGATAAATACACTAACTACAAATGTGTATACTCATAATTGTGAATTGAAAAAAATGTCTGTAATGATTGGTTAACTATACTCTTTAAAATTTTGAATGTTCTTATTGAATTTAATAGGTTTTGGTGTGCGTATGGACGAAATGACTATAGGGAAAAAGATGCAGCATCTTTTTATCTCTCCTTGTGCCTAAAATAGGGAAGGGTAGTAGACCTAGTCGTAAATATACATATTGTGGTTGTATCTGTCATTTTAGCACACAAATCCTGGTTCATAAGTCAGACCATGTGTTAATATAGTATCACCAGGTTCAACATGTGCATAATGAAGACATAACTTATCTTGGTCAAATAAACAATGAGTTTTTAGGAACAAGGTCATTTTTTGCACTTTACATTAGCAAACAATTGTATCAATGGGTGGTCATTACTATATTTGGCATGTCCGCAAATGTAGTGCATAAAAAACATAAGCAAATGGTGTATGAGAAGATGATCATCTTTGAGAGTCAATCTTCTAGGGGTGATTTTCTTACCATGGATGATATTGTGAACATTGATCGTAAAAATAAAGCATTAAGCTACATGTTTGATAATAATGATGCTCTTTCAGTGCAACAATGAGTTTTGACAAACCCTAATAAATAGTTTGCATATCTACAATATAGTGCCACTATTGTTGATGAAGATGACCAAATTTCATTTATTTTGGGAATTCAATTGCCAGAACAACTTGTTTGGATGTTCCAATATGACCACAACAACATATTAACAATGGATTTTACATTTGGTACGAATGCAATGAAGGTATATTGCTATTCTTACATAGAGTTGAGTTGAATTTTTGTACAATCAATTAAAATATAGTATTGATACATAATGCTCTATGTCTTATGATGATTTCAATTATATACAATTCTTGCATTCGATTCGAAAAATATGGGGTTGCCTATGACATGAGTCATTATGTCTAGGTCTTGTGCATATGATATTGCATATTGAACATGTATTCTTCTCCAACGGGTTCACTTAAAGAATATTGATTGAAGATTAAATGCATTCATGGTAGATGAAGCAAGTTCTAAGATCAAAGCTATTAGGTGTTTCTTTTTTAATCAAACTTATATTTTTTGTAAATATTTCAATACATTCCACCAAAGAATATTAAATATTAAATATAAGTATTCATGATGCAAATAAGTATTCTAATGTAATGTGTATCTATGTTCTGGGCACGTCAAACGTGCATGGCTAAAGAACTTGATTGCCAAAGTAAAAAATAATGTAGTTGGACAAGAGATATTTGATAGACCTTGATATATCATGCGTTGTTCAATAAATGAAGATTCTACGAGGAATGAGGTTCATGTATTTATTGAAGACTTTATAGATACTCAACCTTCATTCATTGAATATTTTAAAGGATGATAGTCTGATAGATTGAATATGTGAGTTAGATGTTTCTATACACCAAAGCATGCAGAGAAAGAGACTAACGGTGCCTAGAGTCCTATCACTCACACCTAAAAAGGCGATTCTTAAAAATAGTTAAGTGTGTTTTGTAAATCTTCGTGTTGATTGGTTGGTACATTAGCTAACAACACATGTTTATGTCTATTATTGATAGGTACAAATTAGCAAGAAACATGGTTTCTATTGAAACTTTGAAATTGAGAATATTAAAAACACATCTTTGGTTTGAGCTTTGCAAATTTTAGATGCTATGTTACATTCAATGATATTGATGATGGTATATCATGGGTGACAAGTGAAATAAACCCTTGTTCTTGACATGATGTGTATAACTCGTCACTTGATCTATGTATGTACTCTTGCAACTTTTCAATACAAGGATACATGTGCAAGCATGTGATCATAGTGAACTTGATGAGGGTGATACAACATTTATCTAATAATAATTTGTATGTAGACTCAGATAATCTTGCTACTGCAGTTGACTCTATAGAAAAAAGATGAACTATTAATGTCTATAATCATTTAGTATTTGACAAACATAATTTAAAAAAAAAATTCAATTGGTACATCATTCTTTACAAAACATATGTTTTAAAATGCGTTGCAATATCAATGTAGGAAATTACTGAATTAGATGAGATTGGAGGTAATGAAAATTGTCAACTTTTGAAGGACCATTTTGTACACACACAAGCGCCATTATAATAAATTTTGATAATTCCAATTCTTGTTTCTTTGATTTTTTGTTTCTAAAATATGTTTACTTTTTCGTAGACCATTGACAATAGTGAATAAAAGCAACAATAGAAATATAGTTGCAAATAACAAACAAGTTTTAGGGAATTTTGACTAACACATTTGATTTGGCAAAACTTGTTTTCATTCGAAAGATTGTGAATGACTTGTCAAACAAGGTCAAAAGTAGACAGGTCTCCTTCCAACTTGGATTAGACCATCCAAGTGTGTATCCATTTCGCCTTGTACAAGATGGATTTGGTTACACTTTTCGTCGACAAATGGACTTGATTGAATGCATGATTGTGAGGAGTAAAATAAGTATCTCCAACAAAACACCTATATTTTCACAAATATTATAAAATTTTAAGCGTCATAATTAGTTTGATGATCTTAATAGGGCAAATGAATGGGATAAGGATCACACTCAGTAGAATGAACATACTTCTAACATGGTTGATAGCACAGTGATTGAGTGTACGCTAGATACTAATGCAAGCACATAGGATTTTATTGAAAACACATAGGATAGTGTCATCATACTTCTTAGTTGTGTACTATAAGCATTTTTAATATGTTGTAATGCTATAATGTTATTTTGGGCATGTTACAAACATAAATGGATGTTAACATGATTTATGAAATTCCACGAGATGAATTCTCTTTGATGTTTTCTATCAAATTGTTCTTGTGCCTTGCCTATTCTTCCATATTTTGAATAAATGTCTTCCAGAGTATTTCCAGCTATAATATCTGACAAAAATCCTCTTTACATTATGCTTTAGTGGATATCCATGCCCTATTCCAAATCTCCCATTTTGGCAGAGTAAGGGAGGATGCTGACAAAGGTTGTGGAATTTTGGTTTACTCCTTCCAGTTGCTTTTAACATAAATCTCATTCCATGAGATAACATCCCCGAGTCATTATGTTAAATAGTACATTTGCTTTGTCTACGTTTTATCTGTCTATCCAGGCAGTCACACATGCCTTGCCTATGCTTACACATTTTGCACACAGGGTAGTTGCAAATGCATTGTAGATTGGCATCCTTCTAGATTTTGGATACATGTCTGCCTAGGTAGTGGTACATGCTTAGTCTATGCTTCCACATTTTGCACATTGTATATATCCTTCCACATTTTGGATGCATTCCTACCTGGGCAGTTACAACCACAACATTTGACAAAATCTTGACAAAAAACACCCTTACACTGTGCTTTGCTTGATGTCCATACCCTATTTCAAAGCTCCCATTTTGGCACAGGTAGGAAGCATATTGTCAAAGTTGCATGTTCTTAAAAGTTTCAACAACTTATTTAATAAATCCATTTTCTGCATATGCTGCAATCATGGAATTCCATGAGGTGACCCATCTTTGAGGCACTTTATCAATTAGTTAACCAATATTAAGCACATATGTCAGCTTCTAGGATAAATGGCTCACTATGTGCAGTTACATGATTTTTAAAATAAGGGTGTTGGATATATTTTGTTGCATGCATGTATGTGTCTTGAAAGTAGATATGAAACTCTAATTTTGATATCTAAATAATAGTTTGGAGAATGGTGACTAGAATTTGCATTACAATATTTTTGTTAAAAATCATTTTAATAGCATCTCTATGTTTCACAACTAAAGTTTATGAATTTTGATGTATGCCTTTACACTACTCAACTAGATTTGCTTGAAAGTTTATAAAGCCTTTTTAACAAATCGATTTTGTGTTCTTGCAATCAACACAATCCATGAGAACAACCTTTTTAATAAATCCATTTTGTGCATATCAATCATGGAATTTCATGAGATGACATCTCTTTGAGGCACTATGTCAAATAGTTAATGTGCCTTTACTATGCTTATATATTTTGGATGCGTCTACAAGAGCATATTTGTCATGTCCCCTTTCTACTATTTTTAGCAAGGTCAATTTCCAAAAATAGTAAGTTGGGCACTGTCGTCAAGCAGGAAAAGTCAGGTTTGGAAATTGGGATAAATTTGATAACTTGTGAAGGAAAGAACATTTATATTTATTAAATTATTTATTTTTCTTAAGGAAGCATGGTTTTGGGCATAGTTCCATGACTCAGACTCGCCTATGACTCGACAAGGTTGACTTGACCTGTGACTTTGATGCAGGAGCATCCTGGGTGTAAGGGCAATCTTGCATCACCCAAAAATATGTGTTTTTCTATTCAATAAGGGCTATTTTGTACAAAGCTGCTATTTTTGGAAACTTACTATTTTAAGTAAGTTG
>MU227427.1:78049-103923 GCA_018584345.1 Thuja plicata
TAGAAAACATAGATATGCAGAATTATAAATATTGTCAAATGTATATAAAATCCATGACATCAAATGTTCCCAAACATGTGTAAACAAAAACAAGTCTATGGCTCAGGCTCTAGCTCAGCCTCAGCCTCAGCATCAGCATCAGAGTAGTCTCTCTGCCTCCTACAAATGCGTCTGATGTAGTTCCTAGATGACTGACAAGCTATAGTCTCTGCTTGTGAGGTGCCACTGTGATCAACATCAGCTGCATAGGCAACTGATCATGCTCTATCCTCCTCCTCGCCATAGCCACAACCTCAACCTCTCTGTCTGCCTGGTCAACCCACTCATGGTCCTTGTTGTGAGGTTTTCATAGCATCGCCCCTTTGCAAATGGGGACCCCCTTTTTTGCTTTGGTTATAGGAGTAGTGGCCTTAGGTAGTCTTTGTTGGTGGCAGTTTTTAGGTTGCTAGGTCTGGCAAGTGAGGTTTGAGTGATTTTGGCCTGCTGGGAAGTCATGTCTGTCTAGGATATGGGCGAGAGCTAAGCTAAGTCTGTCATGGGGATGGAGTCGAAACCAAGTGATTTGTGATGGAATGAGTTAAAACCCTTTGAGAATCCTTGTTCCAGCTTCAATTTGACCTTAGAAAGCCAAGATAGATTGTTGGAGGTAACCCTGCTAAATCCTGAAATTTGGCTAAGTCTAGAATTTTTCGAAAACCCCCAAAATCTAGAATCTGCATCTTAACTCCTATGAAGCTGGAACCTATCTCAAATATCCTAAAAGTATTTATACAAATATGACTGAAAAATTGGCTGTATAAAAAAATATAGGAAAAACTCTTTATTTACTTTTGTTTTTTATGTGTAGTCTGTGACTGCCGCCGGCTGGGTCATAGCCCACGGACCTGGCGGGTCATGGCATAACCTGCTGACTCTGCAAGTCATGCGGGTCATGATCCATGACTCGACGGGTCATGAAAACCCGTCCAACTGAACTCAGCCCACGAGTTGTCAAAACTTGCACAACCCGCGACGAGTTATGGAACCCAACTTTTGGGAGAATTAGCATTTTTAATTTAAATTCATTTCAAATGTAGGAGTGAGAAAATCCCAATTTGGAGATAATGAAGATTTGACCACTTGTCAAGGGATGTGGGAGGAGTTACATGCTGATTTTTCCTCTTTGGGCATTGGGATTTGAGCCTATTTTGGTGGGAAAAATCTAAGGAATAAAAGTTGCAACTTATCTCTTCTCATTCTCATTCTAGTTTATGCATTTTGCTCTACAGGTGGAGATTTCTTCAAGAGGTTGGAAAACCATTGGAGAAAAAGATCTTCTCGCTGCTAAACCAGAGTGGTCAAGATTTGCATGTAGTGTTTTTGCAGGTCTTTAGAGACAACTTTACGTTGAGGCTGCATTGGTGTTCAAAGATTGCAGATTTGTGCTTTGTTTGCAGGGTTTTAATGATATTTTTGTGTGAAAGTTTGGGGTTTGTGAGCTTCAGTTTGTTTGCTGTTGTATTGCAGCTCTTTTTACTATCTCAAGTGTGTTAAATGAATGCATTGGGACGTTCATATGTTGTTGTGTAAGTTTTAGAATCATTTTAGTGTTTTTGGACAATTTTTGTACTATTTTGGAGCCGGTACCAACTATTTATTTGAACTCCATGTTTGTAGTTATTTTGTAATCTTATTTGCAAACCTGGAACTGCTATTTTACAGGTCATTTTGTTGCGGAAATTTTCATAGAAATGTCTTGGTGTTGTTTTGGGTATACCCGATTTGAGCATTTTGGAGAAATCTGCATTTTGTCTCAATATTTGTTGTTTGAATCAAAATCTGATAAGAAGTATATAAATATGATATAAAAATCTGAAAAGGAACATTTGAGTGGTATCAGAGCCATGATCTTGCCTGCCTGAGGGTTTAACAATATTTATGCAATTGAGTGATAGGGAAAAGAGATATTTGCAGAGGGAGAAAAATAAAAGGCTAATTGAAAACCCTCTCTTAGGAGAAATTGAAGGGTATAGCCAACATAAGGAGATGACTGATGTTGAGGGGATGCACAAGAAATTCCTTGTAGAGTTACAACAGAACCAAGAGCAAACTGTTGATAGCCTTGTTGAAACAAGCGAAGTGATGAGGTTACTAGCAGAAAAACTTGAAAACCCAGTATCTACTAATGAAAGAGGTAGCTCTTCAGAGGTTCAACAAAATACCTCCTCTTTTAAAAATAGAAGACCAATATTCATACTTGAAGGTAACTCAGCTACAACCAACCCACCACCCAATCCAATGGAAGAGTTAGCAAGAAAGTTAGCTGCAATTAGAGTGTCTTATGATAATCAAGATGAAGGATTTAAGAATGCAATGCACTACACTGACTATGTTATTCAGATGCAAGGAATGATGAATATGAGGGGATATAGACTTCAACAAGGTCAGCATGGAGGAGAACTTAAGTGAAAAATAAATAAACTTTCAGCTCCAACTTTTGATGGTTTAGACAAGATTTCAGCTAGGGCCTGGTTACAAAAGTTGCAAACTTATTTCACACTTTGTCCCATGAGGGAGCTAGATGCCATACAATATGTAACCTTACATTTGGAAGGAACTAATTATGACTAGTGGTACCATGGTATGTCTACTCAAGGGCACAATCAGGTAACTAATTTTGATGATTTCAGTCAAAGATTGTTGTATAGGTTTGAGATTAAGGATGAAGAGGAGTATTTCAAAGAATTGGCTGTGTTGAAACAAACTGGTTCCATTAATGAGTGTAGAAAATTACCAGAAGATTTCAGTAATGGTGCCAAATATGTCAAAAAAGAGGATTGTGTACTTCTTAGTAGAAGGTCTTGAAGAGCCCGTTAAAGGATAGTTTAAGGCCTTTTCACCATCTACTCTCCAAGAAGCAATAAAAAGAAGCTTGCAACTTGAGGTACCCATGCCCAAGAGAACAATGGTGGAGCTACTTAAACCATCCAGTAATTCACAACAAAAGAGAGTTTTTCAATAGAAGGTTCCTTCTTTTCCTCCACTAAAGAGTACTCCAAAGGTGAATATCCCAAATACAGTCTCTAAGAAAGTGGATGAGGTAACAAGAACTAAGCTTCGTCAAAAAGGGCTTTGCTTCACTTGCAAAGAGCCATGGGTTCAGGGCCATAGATGTTTGGGCAAGGAACATGTACATTATATTGAGATTGTTCCAGAATCAGATTCAGATGAGAATGAAAACTTTCAGGATACTTGTGAGGAAGTTGAGGAAGAGGAAGACAAAAAACAGCAAAGGAGTCACTACAGCCGCCTTATCTGGAGCCCCCATATACCATCCATTCAGAGTTCGAGGGGTTATAGCAGGCCAAAGGAAGACTATTCTTATTCATAGTGGTGCAACCCATGACTTTATAGATGAGGGTTATGTGCTCAAAAGAGGGTTGAAGACAGAAGAGTTCCAAGGTTTCAATGTCACTGTTGTAGATGGTTTCACTATGTCATGCAACCGAATTGTCTGACAACTCAAAATAACATTAGGTGATTATGATCTATGTGACGACTTTTATGTGGAAGGCATTGGAGACATTGATCTTGTTTTAGGTGTGCAATGGTTGCATTCTTTCAGAGGTTATTATACCAACCATCAAACCATGAAGTTTAAGTTTCAGTCCGATGGCAAAGAGATTTTGCTTAAGGGTTTATCGAATGGGGCACCAAGAGAGGTTTCAACAAAAAGAATGGAGAGGATTTTTTGAAGGGGACAAGTCGCATGGGCAACGACAATTTTAGTTCACACCTCGAGCTGTTCAAGAAAGCAAGGTAAATACCATTTTTGAGATTCGATCCATTCTTGATAAGTATAGTGTTGTTTTCACTGATTTACCTCTAGGTTTACCTCCCGATAGGGGTTTTGAGCATTTAATTGGACTAGAACAGAACGCCAAACCTGTTAGCATGTCATGTCCCCTGTCTAGTCTGACTGGCAGAGTCATGAGAGTTGGCCTATTATTGGAGTCTCGTAGGCTAGCAGTGGTGGATAGAGACTCATACTGGATACTCAGTGATCAGAATTGGTTCTATAGTCAGTTTGAGAGCCAATCGAGGCAGTTCCTTAATTTTAGTGATTTTCCTAAAATTTAGGAGGTTGTGGTAGTGATCAAATTTGAGGCTCCTCGGGACCAGTATACGGTTTTAGTTTCAGGGTGACAAGGTATATTCTCTAGTTTCTAGGAGCATCCCTAGTTTTTAGGGATGGGACTGCTAGTTGGTCCACTTTTCCCGGCATCAGTCACAGACAGGTGACAGGACTAGTTCACTGATTATTTGGTTGGTTTGGCTTTTAGTTGAATAAAAGGAAATATTTTTAATATTTTCTAAGTTTGCGTTTAAATAAATTAAAGTTATTTATATAGCTAATTGGAGTAATAAGGGGTTTTTGGCTTCATCTGGTCAGGCAGGCCTATGTGTTATAGCTCGTTGGAAAGGTTTTGAATTAATATAACTTATTTTCATCATACGGAGACCTTCTGGCACATTGAGTTATGTTATTTGAGGAAAGGGGTGTTTTTCCTATACATAAAAGCTTTTTAATTAAAAGATGCCATTTTATAATCAAGGGAAAGGCATATTCTCCCTTTAGGGTTCGATTGGCTTTGAGAGGGAGATAAAAGGAGATGTTGGCTCATTCTTTGATCATCTTTTACATCTTCATTCTTGGTATTTGCGATTTTGCTCTAAGGAGCGATTATGGAGACTGGGACGCAAACCCCAGAGTCTAGCTATTGGGACGCAAACCCCAATAGATGGTTTCAGCAACATTCTACAGTATTATTTCCCCAGTTGACAGAGAGTGTTAAGTTTCAGCATTGGGAGTGCTTGTGCAATGTACGTTGTGGGCCTTGTTTGGCATGTTGGGGTCTTCCGGCTGCCTTGGCGTGACTACAGCAGCCGTACGGCTGCCTTTCAGCTGGCACGTGGTTTGCTAGTGGGCTTATGTCAGCCATCTCTGCCCTTGGTGCGTGGCTGGTTCATTCCTGCAGCTGGTGTCATCATTCCTTATTTGTAAACACCCTTGTTGGCATACTGGATGCATATCTTGCCTGGTAAGATTTGTAGCTATTCCGGTTGGTTGGATAGTATATTATTGCATAATGTTTTCAGCCTACTTCTTAATTGCTACTGTTGTTATTTACTGTTATACTTATATCTGGAAAAAAAAAGAAACAATCCTTCTGCAACTTCTGTCTAATTCTCTAAGACCACAAAGTAAGCACAGGAAAATCTATTATTTTAATTAAAATTTACAGAAGTTCAGCGAAAGGATCCTCTTGGGATCTTTCAGTGGTATTAGAGCTGGCATCCTTACAGCTTGTAGGGTTTGAGAGAATTGATCTCGACAAGTTTCAGGAAAGATTATATTAATTTATATCTGAGATTGGGTAATCACTGATCGTAGAATAAGTGACTTCTATGCAGCCTGGTAGAGCTGATACACAGATATTACATGCGCAAGAGAGCTCAGTACGAGTTAGAATTTGGTACAGAATAGGAAACCATTATGGTAGATGAACAAAGAGGCGCCAGACGTAACCAGGGGGAGGAAGATAGAGATAGAGAGTTGATGCGAACTCTTATCAATACGCAACCCAGGATAGTTCAGACCTTAGAGAGGTTACAGAACACCTTGGAGCGATTGGATTTGGGTAGGCATAGAGGTAGACAGGGACGAAGCAGGTCAGCTTCAGTTGTAGGAAGTCAGCATAGTCACAGATCCCATACATCAGTGGGGAGCTCCATTCATTCCCATAGGCGTGAGCGATCCCGTATTCCTGCTAGGGATAGACCCTTGTTTCCACAGTTTAGAACCGGTGAGCAACTGGAACAGGTAGAGCCACCCTAGGCAGGATTCTAGGAGTTAGTTATGGCAGCCACAACTGAGTGGAGAGCCCTACCTCCGGAGGTTAGGGATGTTTTTCCTCTTCCCCAGTACTGTGCACAACGTAGGGATACTACCAGGTTCAGAGGTGACAGGGGACATAGGCCCCAACAGAACAATGACCTCAATAGGGCTACCGGGAAAATCACATTGGCTACGTATGATGGCACTAGTGGTGCTAGTGCACGAGCTTGGGTGCACAAGCTGTATGTTTATTTATCCCTGAGACCCATACCTGAGAGAGAGACTATACACTTCGTTGTCCTGCATTTAGACGGAGTTGCTTATGACTGGTGGCACCATGGACTAGTCACCCAGGATCACGCCATGGTCCAATCCTATGTAGACTTCACCAAGTGGCTCATTGCCAGATTTGATCGCAAGGACACAAAACTTTACTATAGGGAACTGACACACCTTAGACAGTTAGGGCAAGTGGAGACTTATATTAATGAGTTCCAGCGTATTGCAGTCATGGTACCTGATATGCCACAGAGGCGTAGTGTGATGCTTTTTATAGAGGGACTGCATGACATGCTTAAAGGGTTGGTACGAGCATTCAGGCCAGATACTCTCAAGGAGGCCATTGATGTAATAACTTAGAGACTGGACACTACCCCTACTTATCAGACAGATAAGAAGCCATTCAGAGATTCTCGGCCTCCTCAGAAGGCCAACATTCCCCAAGGGAAAGGTGGACCCTCTTCTAGACCTCCCCGGATGGATCAAGAGACGAGGAATGATTTGAGGAAGAAACTATGTTTCTCTTGTAAGGAGTCGTGGGAGCCGGGACACCGCTGCCTTGGTAAAGGCATGTCCTACTTGATTGAGGTGACATCCGAGATGGGAGATGAGGAGATTCTTGACACTGATACTGAGGATAGCCCAGAGGAGATTGAGCTGGAACGACCGCAGTTGGAGTTAGACACTTCTGAGCCCTTGGCATCAGCCAAAGTGACTATGGTGACTCTCTCCAGTTATCCCAGATTTCACGCCTTTCGCTTGAAAGGTACACTCCGAGGTCAGCGGGTTATGAGCTTGGTAGATACATGCGCCACTCACAACTTCATTGATCAGAAGTTGGTTGATGGGCGTGGGTTGCAGTATGAGGAGTTTGAGGGTTTTGGAGTGCAGGTCGCTGATGGTGCAGTTTTGGGTTGCACCAGGAGGGTTCCTCAACTTAGCATTAAAATGGGGGATTATACCTTGACAAATGAATTCTATGTGCTACCACTAGAGGATTATGATGTGGTAGTGGGCATGCAGTGGTTGCAGGGTATTGGGCGATACATTATTGATCACCACCGTATGCAATTAGAGTTCCTTTCTGGGGGAAAGAAAACTATTTTGAGAGCAACTTCAGATGGGGGACCCAAAGAGGTGTCGTCATGCAGGATGGAGCCTCATTAGACACGATGATGTGATTTGGGCTACGCATTGTTTTTTGAAGTCCAAAACACCTACACCTCAGGATGGCAGGGTATTTCATGTTGATATACAGTCGGTGATGGATCGGCATGGCCAAGTTTTTGGGGATATACCCCCTGGTGTACCTCTTGATAGAGGGTTTGAGCATGGGACAGAGATGGAGGATGGAGCTAAACCAGTAATTACCACTCCATACCGTCATCCTAGAGCATACAAGGATGAGATTGAGAAGACCATTCATGAATTGTTGGACATGGGATTCATTCGGCTTAGTTCTAGCCCTTTTGGTTTCTTCTGTGGTGCTTTTAGAAGAAGGATGGGACTTTGCGGATGTGTATTGATTACAGAGCCTTGAACAAAAAGACAATCAAGAATAGGTACCCCTTCCATGCATTGATGAGTTGTTAGATGAGCTACATGGAGCTATCTACTTCTCGAAGATTGATCTCCGTTCAGGCTACAATCAGATTCGTGTGCAGGATGAGGACGTGCACAAGACTGCTTTCCGTTGTCACTATGGGCACTATGAGTTTCTGGTGATGCCTTTTGGCCTCACTAATGCACCTGCCACCTTTTTAGTCCTGTATGAACCATATCTTCAACAAGCAGTTGAGGAAATCGGTTCTGGTGTTTTTTGATGACATATTTACAGCCAGACATGGGAGGATCATCTCAGACACATTGAGGAGGTGCTTAGCATTATCGAGAGTCAGTCTCTATTTGCTGAGTTGTCCAAATGTGAATTTGGACTCAGAGAGATTTTATACTTGGGTCATGTGATCAGTGCAGAGGGAGTGAAAGTGCATGAGGAGAAGATTCAGGCAATTCGCGATTGGCCCTCTCCCAGGAACATTACTGAGTTGCGTGGGTTCCTTGGTTTATGTGCCTATTATAGGAGATTCGTGAGGGGATTCTCTCAGTTAGTAGCACCTTTAACAGATCTCACGAAGAAGGGAGCCTTCAGATGGACGGAGCAGGCACAGGGAGTCTTTGAGAGACTCAAGGAGTTTATGAGCACTTGTCCAGTTTTGGCACTCCTTGATTTCTCGCAGCCATTTGTACTTGAGTGTGATGCTTCAGGTGAAGGCATAGGGGTGGTGTTGATGCAGAACAGACACCCCATTGGCTATGAGAGTAGGAAGCTGCGGGATAATAAGAGGTTGTATTCCACATATGACAAGGAAATGTTGGCTATCATGCATGCATTAGCCAAATTCAGACAGTATCTTGTTGGCAACAAATTTGTGGTGAGGACGGACCATAATAGTCTAAAATATTTCCTTGATCAGACAGAACTTAATGATAGGCAACAAAAGTGGGCAAGCAAGGTGCAGGCGTATGATTTTGACATAGAGTTCATCAAGGGGAAGAACAATACTGTTGCTGATGCACTTTCCAAGAAGCCATCACTTGCCGCCCTATGTTCATTGAGCGAGATTTCAGCAGATTGGAAGGCTCAACGTTTAGTTGAGTATTCCAAAAATCAGCATGCTTGTGAGATCATGGATGGGTTGACACGAGGTGACGGATATAGTGTAGTGGATGATGTCATCTACTACAACGGCAGGGTCTACCTTGTTCCTGAATCACAGTTGAAGGAGTACATCTTGCATGCTTACCATGATACTCCTACAACAGGATATCCGGGTTATGGTAAGACCTATAGGGGCAGTACGGGAGAGATTCTCTTGGAAGGGTCTCAAGGATGATGTCTTACGCCATGTTCGTGAATGCATGACTTGTTAGCAGAACAAGTCAGAGCATACTTTTCTGGCTGGTTTGTTGCAGCCTCTGCCTATACAGGAGCAGAAGTGGACAGGGATATCCATGGACTTCATCGCAGGTCTTCCTCGAGTTCAGTGGAAGGACTGTATTTATGTTGTGGTGGACAGGTTGACTAAGTATGCACACTTCTTTCCTATTGCAGCGGACTTCACCGCCTCACAGGTAGCTGAGCTGTTTTTCAGAGAGATATTTAGACTCCATGGTCTCCCCAAGACCATAGTGAGTGACAAGGACAACAGGTCCATGAGTTCCTTCTGGCAGGGACTTTTCAGGCTAGCAGGCACATAGTTGACCCCCAACACTAGCTACCATCCTCAGACGGATGGACAGACTGAGATAGTTAATAAGTGGGTGGAGGGGTATCTGCGCAACTATGTGTCAGGGCAGCAGAAGGCTTGGGTGCGTTGGCTATATTTAGGCAAATATTGTTATAATACTACGCACCACATGTCCATTGACATGACTCCCTTCAGAGCTCTTTATGGCTACGAGGCATTATCTTTTGTTGATTTGGCTTTTCAGTGACAATAGAGTTCCCTTGGCACAAGATTGGTTGCAGGAGAACCAGGATATCATGAGATCTCTTAGGAAGAACTTGCAGCATGCTTAGAATCAACAAAAGATGTACGCTGATCGGCATATGATGGAGAGAGCATTTGAGGTGGGTGACATGGTTTTCCTTTGTCTTCAGCCTTACAGGCAGAGCACCCTTAAACGGGGAGGAGTTGAAAAGCTCAAGCCTCGTTTTTATGGACCTTACAGAGTACTCAAGCGGTTTGGAGAGGTGGTCTATGAGATCGAGTTACCACTAGATAGTAGGGTTCATAATGTGTTCCACGTGTCATGCCTGAAGAAGGCACTGGGGCAGCATATTACAACATCACGCGATTTACCTCCTTCAGATGAAGAGGGTAAATTGACTTGGGTCCCTGAGGAGATTCTGGAGGTCAGGGAGAGACGATTGAGGAGTAGGGTGATTCGAGAGTATTTGGTGAGTTGGAGAGGTCTACCCATAAAGGACGCCACCTGGGAGGACGAGTCCATTTTGTAGCATCCAGCATTGCAGTTGCTTGTGGGCAAGCATCTCCGAGAGGGGAGGACTGTCATGTCCCCTCTCTAGTCTGAATGGCAGAGTCATGAGAGTTGGCCTATTATTGGAGTCTTGTAGGCTAGCAGTGGTTGATAGAGACTCACACTAGATACTCAGTGATCAAAGTTGGTTCTACAGTCAGTTTGGGAGCCAGTAGGGGCAGTTCCTTAATTTTAGGGATTTTCCTAAAATTTAGGAGGTTGTGGCAGTGATCAGATGTGAGGCTCCTCGGGACTAGTATACGGTTTCAGTTTCAGGGTGACAGGGTATATTCCATAGTTTCTAGGAGCATCCCTAGTTTCTAGGGATGGGACAGCTAGTTGGCCCACTTTTCCCGGCATCAGTCACAGATAGGTGACAGGACTAGTTCACTGATTATTTGGTTGGTTTGGCTTCTAGTTGAATAAAAGGAAATATTTTTAATATTTTCTAAGTTTGCGTTTAAATAAATTAAAATAAAGCTATTTATATAGCTAATTGGATTAATAAGGGCTTTTTGGCTTCATCTGGTCAGGCAGGCCTATGTGTTATAGCTCGTTGGAAAGGTCTTGAATTAATATAACTTATTTTCATCATCCGGAGGCCTTCTGGCACATTGAGTTATGTTATTTGAGGAAAGGGGTGTTTTTTCTATACATAAAAACTTTTCAATTAAAAGATGCCATTTTATAATAAAGGGAAAGGCATATTCTCCCTTTAGGGTTCGATTGGCTTTGAGAGGGAGATAAAAGGAGATGTTGGCTCATTCTTTGATCATCTTTTACATCTTCATTCTTGGTATTTGCAATTTTGCTCCAAGGAGCGATTCTGGAGACTGGGACGCAAACCCCAGAGTTTGGCTATTGGGACGCAAACCCCAATAGATGGTTTCAACAACATTCTACAGTATTATTTCCGCAGTTGACAGAGAGTGTTAAGTTTTAGCATTGGGAGTGCTTGTGCAGTGTACGTTGGGGGCCTTGTTTGGCACGTTTGGGTCTTCAGGCTGCCTTGGCGTGACTATAGGAGCCATACGGCTGCCTTTCAGCTGGCACGTGGTCTGCTGGTGGGCTTACGTTAGCCATCTCTGCCCTTGGTGCGTGGCTGGTTCATTTCTGCAGCTGGCGTCATCATTCCTTATTTGTAAACACCCTTGCTGGCATACTGGATGCATATCTTGCCTGGTACGATTTGTAGCTATTTTGGTTGGTTGGATAGTATATTATTGCATACTGTTTTCAGCCTACTTAGTTGTTGCTGTTGTTATTTACTGTTATACTTATATCTGGAAAAAAAAGAAGAAGAAACAATCCTTCTGCAACTTCTGTCTAATTCTTTAAGACCACAAAGTAAGCACAGGAAAATCTATTATTTTAATTAAAATTTATAGAAGTTCAGCGGAAGGATTCTCTTGGGATCTTTCATAGCACAACACCATACTGTCACCCTAAGAGATACAAGGCGGAGATAGAGAAGGCTATCAAAGAACTTCTTGACATGGGTCTCATTGTGTGTGTGAATATTGTCTCTGCACAACCTGCAACACAACACTTCAATACCTCATTGCATCAATTGTTAGTGTTAGAAAATCAATCAAATCAAACAATTGCAATCGAATTATTGGCTTCTAGTCATGAAGATTACTATCTAATTAAGATTGCTCTCAAAATTAGGCATTTAGATCAATAATTAACACTCATGAAATGAAGGATTTAACTAAAATGAATCTAATTTGATGTAAATTTGATCTAACATGGATGCAATTAAGCTAAAATGCAAACTATTTGATCAAATTATGTATCTACATGATTGATTAAGCTAAGAATTTAGATGAATTTAGATCTAAAATGATGAATTACTCAAAATACAATTGCTATGAATGATCTAATTGCAAATGAGAATGGAATTTTACATTATGTCTATGCAAATGATGGATGAATATGCCTTGATTGAGCTTGGTTTTATAGATTTCCTTTTGGAGGGAAAGATCCAAATTTGAATTGTGTGGTTGAGATTGAATTGGAGATGTGTGGTTGACATTCAAACTTGAGCAATCCATGTCCATTCATTTGATTGGTTAGTGAGTTGACTTTTAAGCTATATTGAGGTGGAATTAGAACAATTAATTAATTCCATTTAATTAATAACTCTATCCATGGGGACTTTTGATTTTGATTTGATTAATTAGGCTATGATTAATGAATTTACTCCTTGATGTTGGATCTTTGATATTTGAATCTTGATGAATTATGCAATTAGATCGATTTGATTCAATTACACAATTAGGATTGAAATTGATTTAATTTGGGTCACCTTGATTAGAATTTCAACTTAGGTTAGGACCTAGGGCAATTCAATTGAGATTTAGGTCTTTGATTAAACTAGACCAATTTTAGGTGATTACATTTGCCGTTCTTTGAATCGATGTGCGATCAACACGTGGATTCAAAGAATGTTTGATGTTTGATGTCGATAAAATTCTGATCGAGTGAACAATTTGATATAGGTCATGATGAAACTGATCACAACTTGACTGATGTTTGATGATAGATTGAGACCAGGATAACCAATTTGATGTGAAGCGATGAAATTGATTATGTATTTGATATTGATGATGATGATGATAACGAATAACCAATTTGATATGATGCGATGAAAGGACATGGATTGCTCAAGTTTGAATGTGAACCACACATCTCCAATTCAATCTCAACCACACAATTTAAATTTGAATTTTTCCCTCGAAAAGGAAATCTATAAAACCAAGCTCAATCAAGGCATATCTATCCATCCATCATTTGCATAGACATAATGCTAAATTGCATTCTCATTTGCAATTAGATCATTCATAGCAATTGTATTTTGAGTAATTCATCATTTTAGATCTAAACTCATTTCAATTTTTAGCTTAATCAATCATGTAGATACATAATTTGATCAATTAGTTTGCATTTTAGCTTAATTGCTTCCATGTTGGATCAAATTTACATCAATTTAGATTCATTTTAGTTAAATCCTTCATTTCATGAGTGTCAAATACTGATCTAATTGTCTAATTCTGAGAGCAATCTTAATTAGATAGTAATCTTTATGACTAGAAGGCAATAATTTGATTTGATTGATTTTCTAACACTAGCAATTGATGCAATGAGTTATTGAAGTGTTGTGTTGCAGGTTATGTGCAAAGACAATATTCACACACATTTTTGGCGCCCATCGTGGGGCTCTAGGCCCTGATTTTTTTTATTTTTGACCAAATTGTGCTTGCAGGTTGCAAACACTGCAGAAAAGTTTCATTTCGGGGAATAGCCTTTCATTTTCGGGGAGTCTTACTTAGTTTGTGGTTTTAAAGTCTCATTTACGGGCCTTATTTTCTCGTTTCTGGTTCCCTTTATTCGTTTCTGAAAAGAGAAAAGACAGTGTTGTCTCTTCTTTGGTTAATGCTTTTTCATTTCCGGTGAATCCTTTTTCGTTTCTAGAAAATTCTTGCGTTTCTTGTAAAAAATCCTTCGTTTCCAGAGATAAGTTTCGTCTTTGGTAATCTTCATTTCGTTTCTGGTAAAACACTTTGTCTTTGGTCACTGTTTCTTCATTTTCGGGGAAAATAGGCAGAACATTAAAGGTTTCCATCTGACTTTTGAATCTAATCTCTAATCGATTGATGTTTGTGTGTTCTGATCTCATTGTGCATATTGAAGATTTTAACGAGTTTTTGTAGGTCGATTGTCGAAGATCAAATCAAACTCAAAAACTACTAATGGAATTTGTGATGCAGGTTGCCTAAGTCATCTTCAAACAAACATCATGTCTTCTATTAGCATATTTTTTTAGTCACCTAGCTTAATTAGAAGGACAATTTTTGATTGATTTGTTGAGTAGTAGGGAGTATGCTCTTTTCCTTTTAGGAAAATCGGAAACCTTGACCTATTCAATTCGTAAGTTGCAAAGAATCTTTGGTAAATGAACATGTGTTTGATGTGCTTGGGAGAAATGACTTGAATTGAAGAGTATGCTAAGGGAAAATCAGAAATCTAGACCTCAAGTTGCAATCCATTTTTTCATTTTCCTTCATTACCTTTAGAGAGCCTGCTGTTGAGGGAAAAATCTCACGGGAACGTCTCAAGTGGGAACAAGGCAAAGCCAACCTCTTCCAACCCACAATAATCAAATCACTCCTTGAGATTAAAGTCTCGGAGGACAAAGATATCTTGTGCTTGGTATTCGTTGGGGACTATAGGTCCTAATTAGCGCTTGCGCTACCACGTTGCCTTGTATGATTTATAAGATATCTTTGGACAAATGACCTTACTAGACTCCATAGCGTAGAAGCTTACCCGGTTCACCTCCGAAAGTGTCATAGTCTTTGTGCAAGGAGAAATATCTCTCCTAAAGACACCCACCATATCTATCTCCTTAAGTGTTTTAAAGTTGATAATACGACATTGGAGGTCTAATTGCACAGTCTCCTTTGACCATATTCTTCATAGCTCTTGTGGGATACCAAGTTGTGGTCAAAGATTTTGGTACTCGGCCGATTTTGTTGGGATAAGCGTGCTTGATCTTTTCTGCATTTGTGACTATACAAATTTTGAAGAACGTACACTCATTGTTAAACCTTCAAGACCAAGACAAGTGCTTGTATTCTGTTTTGCGTGTGTCACTGTCACCTCAAGAATTTACCTCTCAAACACACCTGAAACAAAAAAAACTGCCCACTGCTGACAGACTGCAAACTCAGACTTTTTTAGTTTTGCTCGTCATAAGAGTCTCGTTTCTGGTTGTGAAGTTTCGTTTCCGTTAAAGAAATTTTGTTTTAGGTGTCTAGAATCTTGTTTCCGGTAAAACATTTTGCTTGTGTTTTTGACAAGTGTCATTTTTGGTGACTGTCCTTTTGTTTTCGGGATATACTTTCGTTTCTGGGTATTTGTGTTTCGTTTTTGGGAGATTGTTTCATTTTCTGTTAATCTTGTTGCATTTTTGGGGGTATTTCCTATTGTCTCGTTTCTGGGACAGAGACCACTTCCATAAAATTTTCATTAGATTAGATCACATTCTCAGATACCCTTTTTGGTACCTTATCTGGTCATATTATTGTCATAACTCAAATCAAGTCCTAGTATCTTGCTGTTATCACATTCAATTTGCTTGATCATTGGTTCATCATCATTCGATTCTTTCAACTTGTCTTATCTCATCAATCAATCCGTGCATCTCAACCTCTTGAATCACACATCACCAATACTCAATCAATCTCTTCATCCTAGACAAGTATCACATTATCTTCACATTGAATCTTAATCAATTCACTTTGCGCGAGCATAACTTTTCTATACTTGATTTTTCATGCCAGTTCGCACCAAAAGTTCTGATCGGAAATCTGATCCTAACTCAAAAGGGAAATCTCTAGAAACTCCCCATCGCGAACAATCACTCGTTCAACAAGCTACATCTCGACAAAAATCTTCAAGTCATCATCAATCCTCTTCTAATCATCAACAAGCTTCATCAAGTCATCAACACAACTCCAACATGTCAGGAAATGATTGGGAAAATCATGCCAATCATAGTAGTCATAGCACGCATAGCAATCATAGCATGCATAGCGATAGTTCCGATGAGGAAATCGTAGAAGAAGATATCCAAAAGTGCCAACAAGACAAAGGTTTTCAAAAGATGATTCAAACACTTTTACAACTAGATAAAGAGATCTATTTCATGCATTTGGCGTCTATCGGAGTAAAGATACCTAAAGATTTTGACATCGACGAACTCATAGCGCAAAGGAGACACCTATATCACTTCTCACGAAACAACTTCAGGATACGCAATCTGAGCTTATGCAGATGAAGAAAGATAAAAACAAACCCACAAACATGTACTCGTTGGAGAACATATGTCCTTTTACATTTGACAAAGACTTGTTCATGCCACCCTTTCCCTCAAAGGTTGAGATCCCTAAGTATGACAAGTACACTGGAGAAAGTGACCCACAAGACCATGTGAGAGAATTTTGCACTCTTAGCATGGAATTCATACATGATCAGACATATTTGATGCAGCTATTTCCACGAAGTTTGGGTGGTTCCGCTATGGAATGGTTTTCTAAGCTGTCTTTAAGTAGTATTCAGTCATTTGAAGAGTTAGTTAAACAATTTATCCAACAATACTTGTACAATATCAAACATGCTATCACTATGCTAGACCTTTGTAACACAAAGCAAAGGAGTGGAGAAGCCTTCGTCTCTTTCCTTCAAAGATGGAGAAAAATATTTGCGAGATATCCTCGGAAGATCCCTGAAAATGAGAAGATGGATATCTTTACAAACAATCTAGCTTCGGAGATGAACTTTGCGCTTCGATTGAAACGATTAACGACCTTCGATGAAATGGTAGAAAGTGCCATAAAAATTGACGATGTTTTGATACGAAAAGGAGAAATCAAGATTTACAAGGAAATCAAATCCTCTAACAATTCTAATCCTACTTACAATAACAACGATAAATCAAATTTTTGGAATAAAAACAAGAACATAGTGAATGATGGAGTTGTGGAAGCCTCCCACATCAAACTAAAGAAGCCGATCTTTAAACTTTCGAGCAACATTCAAGCTGCCTAAGCTCCTAACACTACATTGGTATCCAAGGAGAATCAGGGGTATAATAAAGACAAAGCACCTTGGCAGCTCATTCTAAACGAACATGAAAGATCCTTGACGGATTCTTTTACTAATCTGCTGTAACTTGTAAGTTTTAAAATAATAAACTATGTTTTTCTGAGATTTTTGGTTGTCTTATAGAATAGACAAAAGTTGCAGAATGTTGTGTTTCTTTTTGTATTTTTTGAGAATATTGAAGCAAGTAATGAAAGATGAACAACATATATGAAAGGAAACTGAAAACATGTAAGAACATTCAATAAATCAGAATTGATACAAATCGTACCAGGCGGATTTCTGATTTAAATATTCAGGTAGAAACCCTTATGCAAATTTGATGGAGCTTACAAACAACAAAGGCGCCAACTGGTGGATAGATAGTGGCATTCACCACAGCTAGCGTATTGTGCCCAAGCTGCAAATGGCGGCCCTATGCTATAATAATCACGTCCCAACTGGATGAATCCAACCTCTGCTGAAAACCTCTGTATGCAATCTGAATCCTCAACACGGAATGGCACCCCTGTCTCTGACAAACAATGCACAATGCCTGATGAATCCACTGACAACGACTGCTGAGGGCTACGTCCCAACCAGTTCCAAACCTGGGGTTTGCGTCCTAGAAGAAGAATCGCTCTACCAGAGCAAATTCGCCAAAAACAAGTTTCAATGTGTAAAATATCATGAGCAATTCAACTTCCATCTCTTTATATCTCCTTTCAAAGGCAATTCGAACCCTAAAGGAGAATACACTTAGCACTTTATAATAAAATAATATTTTCCCAATTAAAAGTGTCCATGTTATAGGAAAATCATTACTTTATTAAAATGTTATAATTCCAGGCGCCAAAAAGTCTCCAGATAGTGAAAATAATTTATATTATTTCAAGACCTTTCAAATGGGCTATCACACAAAGGCATCCTTGACCAAATGAAGCAATTAATCCCTTATTACTCCAAAATGGCTATTAAAATAACCTTTTTATAAATTATTTAATTGTTAACTTAGGAAATATTTAAATATTTCAAAATATTTCCCCTTTTGCCTCTGATAGCTCAAATCAACCAACTAAACATGAAACTGACCATGTCACCTATCTGTGACTGATACCAGATGAGCTGGGTGAACTGGCAGTCCCTTCCCTAAAATCTAGGGATGCTCCTAGAAACTAGGGAACACATCCTGTCATCCTGAAACTGAAACCAACTGAAGGGTCATGAATAACCTCATGACTGGCAATTGTCACGACCTCCTAAAATTTAGGGATATCCCCTAAAATCTAGGAACCGCTCCAAACTGGCTTCAAACTGCCTGTAAAGCCAAGTTTCGGTCACTGTATGCACTGAATGAGTCCCTATCCATCTCTGCTAGCCTACGAGACTCCAATGATAGGCCAACTGCTCCATCTCTGATGTCAACTCTAGAAAGGGGACATGACAAAACATTTACTCCTCTCGGAGAGCCATTGGAAGCAGCATTAAAGACTCTTTTCACACATAAGATTATCACATTGCCTGAGTCACGACCTTGGGAGCCACAAATCAAACTAAAATGGGGGAATGATAACTATTACTCTGAATACCACCGTAATAAAGGTCATAAAACAAATGAATGCATGAAGCTCAAGCATGCGATTCAGGATCTAATTGATGACAAGATTACGATTGATGGACACAAAACCAATGATGATCACACAACATTCACAAAGCCTCTACCTTCATATGAGAAAGGTGAAACATCTAATTCAAAGGAGGCTAAAGTAAATTACACATATTCGGATAACAATGTGATCAATATGCTTGAACCCTTTGAGCATTCTATCAACGTTATTATTATCAAAGACAAAAAAGAGCCGGAGTCTTCAATGTTGTCACAAGAAGTCAATCCAAAGTCACTCTCAAGGGTGTCTCATCTAAACAACCGGTCACATCATCATCAAAACCTTCAACTTCCAAGCAACCTTCATCATCATCCTCAGCAAATTACAACTTGGTTGATCAATTACTGTGTACCCTTACACAAATCTCGATTTTGGAATTGCTCAAAATCTCTCCCGCACACAAGGAGATTCTTGAATCAGCCCTTTTGGAGACAAATGTTCTGAAGGATTTAGATGAATTGATTCCAAGCTATGGTTGGTCACTTGACCTCATCACACTATCTATCTTTTTCCGAGGAAGATGATAAATCGCTAAGCCATCCACATAATCAGCCTTTGCACATAGAGGTATTAATCCAAAAACATCGAGTCAAATGCGTCTTGATAGATGGAGGTGCTGTTGAATATCTGTACATTTAATCTGGTCAAAGCATTGGGTTTCTCCGAACATGCTATAGATCCAAGGAGGAAAATTACAGTAAAGGCCTATGACGAAGAAGAAAGATCATCTAAAGGATTGGTTGTATTACCTATCATAGTAAGACCTGTTAAGAGGGATGTAATTTGCCATGTGCTTGATTTGCCCTTCGCTTACAACATCCTATTGGGCAGGCCTTGGATTCATGACATGCAGGCTGTACCATCCACATATCACCAGTGTGTGAAGTTTCCATACAATGGAGTAGAGGTAAGCATAGCAACAAACACTAGTTATTCTTGCAACACATTGAAACAAGCTGCTGATAGCATGGTTCCACATAACAGGGAAGCCTCAGAAGATCAACAAGCTGAAAGCTCTAGAGCTGCTGTAATGAGAGACTTTGAAAGGAAATTAAAAATCAAGGATAAAGGAATGGGAGAATATAAACTTGATCCATTGCCATCTATGGCTGATTTACCAACCTCTCATAGGTCTTATGGAAAACCGTCACCATCTTTCAAACCCTCTAGCTCTAAAGCATGCACAATATATGATGGAACGTTTATCAAAGCTAGGGTTTCTCTTGCTGATGAGAATGAAGAAAAAGATGTACTAGGATGGCTATACAAAGGGGAAGAAGCTGAATCAACCCACAAAGTCAAACATGTTGAAATATCTACCGAAAAGTATGGAAAGGGTTATCATATAATGCAGCCAATGGGATACAAAGGTAAAGGTCCCTTGGGGAAGAAAAAGGAAGGTCTTGCTGAACGTATTCATATGGACTTTAGAAATTCCAAAGACAACGAGATTGGGATATAAAGAAGAGGAAGAAGACATTCCCTTACTCTGAAATGGCTCAATCTTTGACCACGAAGAGGATGAATCTGATGAAGGAGAAGAGGTGGACTATCAACCTATATCATTTGAACAATTGTTCATACAAGGAGAAAACCTTGATTATCAAGGAGAGCCTTATATTCCCCAACGATTTGTCCAAGAATATGCAAATCAATCAGCTGAACTTAACACACCTCAAGGAGAAGTCCAAACAGAAATAAATACAATCTTTCAAGAAGAGTCCTCTATATCTCAACAACAACCCCTTCAAGAGCTTGAAATCAGTCCCAATGAGGAAGAAGCACCAATGACTATAGCTCGTTTCTTGGGTAGATCAGATGATAGTCAAACTGATTCTCATGAGTTTGAATTTGAGCAAGGATATGAAAGTGACCAAGGAGAAAGACATCCTCATTGGGGGCAGCTAGTAACCATTAGTCATGTTCTAGATCTAACACATTATGCTAAAACAAGTTCTAATGAGTATGAATGGGATTCCTTCTCTGATGTTACAACTGACATTGAAATAGATGTAATACACAAGTATGCTTACCAACTAGAGGAGGGACAAAGTTCCAATGCTAGGTCAGTCGGATTAGGTTCGCATAATACTAACAATGACTTTAGTAGTGACGTTATGACTCTTTACGGTCTAAACAATTCTTCGGAAAGTAACTTACCGAAACTCATCTTACCGGTCGTTAGTTATGATGATAACGTGGTGATGTCCCTTGAACCATCTGAATCCTTGACCTTATTACACCCTGAACTCATTGAATGGAGTCAGGAGGAACCTATGAACCTAATGTCCTTTCCAAACGACTATATTTTGGCATGCTATTTAAACGCAGTTGAACCCTTTACTTCTTCCACCAGTGCAACGAGCGTGAATATGACAAAGGGGGATATCAAGTTTCTCAGTCTTAAAAGCAAAAAGAAAAAGGAAAAGAAAAAGCGATCTGATGGTGAAAACCACATTGTGGCAGTATCAGAACCCAAAATAGTAAAAACAAATAATGTATCCAATGGTGAAAACCTCTCAGAGGCACTTGAGGATGGGAAACCTGATATCCTGCCTGATCACTTTTGGGAGAGATCTTCAGTATTGATCGAACCAACACAACTAATCAAATTGGGAACAACAGAAGCACCATAGATGGTACACATAGCACAATCATTATCTGAGAAGGAAAAACAACGATTTACAGTTTTTTAAAGAAAGGAAGATTAACTTTGCATGGTCCTATTCAGATATGCAGGGCTTGGATCTTGATCTCATTATGCATCATCTCTCTATAGCTCTGGGAATCAAACCAGTAAAACAAAAACTTAGAAAGATGCACCCTCATGTGGCATTGTTGATCAAAGCAGAATTGGAAAAGCTTTTAAAAGCTGGATTCATCAGAGCAATAGCTTATGCCAAATGGATTTCTAATATTTTCCCAGTTTCTAAACCCGACAAATCTATCCGGATGTGCACTGACTTCAGAGATTTAAACAAGGCGTGTCCTAAAGACGATTTTCCTCTTCCCAATATTTACATGATCGTTGATCTCACAGTAGGGTACGAAATGTATTCACTAAGCCCTTTTGGCAGCAGGAATTGGACTGGAATTGGCATTACCTAATTCTGGATAATGCCAAATTCCATGTTTAGGTCCTTGGAAAAAATCTAATTGGAAGTCCGAAATTCTCATTTTGCCCCCGAAATGGGAATATCATCTTCCACCTAAATAGGTGGAATTGGAATTTCAAAATCCAATTCCAATTTTTACAAAAGCAAATTTAATATTTTGTGGGATCCGTGACTATAAGATGTATATTATATTTCTATAAGGATGTATATATATACATGTGTGTATATACACACGTGTGTATATATGCATGTGTGTATATACATGTGTATATATACATAAATGTATGTGTATGTGTGTATATATACATACATGTATGTGTGTATATGTGTGTATATATACATATGTATGGTGTGTATATGTGTGTATATACACGTGTATATGTCTATATATACACACATGTATGGTGTGTATATGTGTGTATATATACACAAATGTGTGTATATATATACACGTGTGTGTGTATACATGGATACACACTTGTATGTGTATATGTATGGTGTGTATGTGTGTATATATACACACGTGTGTATATATACACACGTGTGTATATGTGTATACACACGTGTATGTGTGTATATATATACACACGTGTGTATATGTGTATACATGGATACACACTTCTATGTGTATATACACACATGTGTGTACACACACATGTATGTGTGTAAATACACATGAGTATGTGTATAAATACACGTGTATGTGTGTATATGTACACAAATGTGTGTCTGTGTGTATACACACATGTGTTTCTGTGTGTGTATACACATGTGTGTATATGTGTATACATGTGTGTATATACACACATGTATACACATATACACATGTGTGTATATATACACATGTATATATGCATGTGTATACACACATGTATATATATACACACATGTATACACATATACACGTGTGTATATATACACATGTGTATATATACACGTGTGTATATATACACATGTATGTGTATATATATACATGTGTATACACACACATGTATGTATGTATATATACACATGTGTGCATGTGTGTATATATACACACCATATTCAAAGAAATTTAAAAATAAAGAATTAAAATTCCTTATGCATCTTCTCATTCGTCTTCCGGGTGAACCAAACGGGTCAGTCCATATTCCGGATTTCATTTTGAGGATAAGCATCTTCCTGAATTGACCATATCCAGGATATGGTATTCCAGTACCCAAACGGGCCCAATGGATGACTTTTCGGGTTATAATCAAATCAAGATAGCACCTGAAGATTAGGAGAAGACAACTTTCATTTGTGCTTGGGGCACGTTCTGTTGGAATGTCATAGAAGTGGTCTCTGTCCCAGAAAAGAGAAAATAGGATTCCCCCGGAAACGTAACAAGATTTCTCGAAAACGAAACAAGAATCCCCGAAAATGAAAGTATATTCCAAAAATGAAAGGATAGTCACCAAAAACGACACTTCTCAAGAACACAAGCAAAATATTTTAACGGAAATGAGATTCTAGACACCGGAAACAAAATTTCTTTACTGGAAACGAAGAAACAATGGCTAGAAACACACTGAAAAAGTCTGAGTTTGCAGTCTGTCAGCAGTGAGCAATTATTGTTGTTTCAGGTGTGTTTGAGAGGGTATTATGACGGAAATTAGAGCCTAGAGCCCCATGGTGGGCGCCAAAAATGTGTGTGAATATTGCCAACACAACACAACACTTCAATAACTCATTGCATCAATTGTTAGTGTTAGAAAATCAATCAAATCAAACAATTGAAATCAAATTATTGCCTTCTAGTCATGAAGATTACTATCTAATTAAGATTGCTCTCAGAATTAGGAATTTAGATCAATAATTGACACTCATGAAATGAAGGATTTAACTAAACTGAATCTAAATTGATGTAAATTTAATCTAACATGGATGCAATTAAGCTAAAATGCAAACTAATTGATCAAATTATGTATCTACATGATTGATTAAGCTAAGAATTGAAATAAATTTAGATCTAAAATGATGAATTACTCAAAATACAATTGCTATGAATGATCTAATTGCAAATGAGAATGGAATTTAGCATTATGTCTATGCAAATGATGGATGGATGGATGGATATGCCTTGATTGAGCTTGGTTTTATAGATTTCCTTTTGGAGGGAAAGATTCAAATTTGAATTGTGTGGTTGAGATTGAATTGGAGATGTGTGGTTGACATTCAAACTTGAGCAATCCATGTCCTTTTGTTTGATTGGTTAGTGAGTTGACTTTTAAGCCATATTGAGGTGGAGTTAGAACAATTAATTAATTCCATTTAATTAATAACTCTAGCCATGTGGACTTTTGATTTTGATTTGATTAATTAGGCTAGGATTAATTAATGAATTAATTCCTTCTTGATGTTGGATCTTTGATATTTGAATCTTGATGAATTATGCAATTAAATCGATCTGATTCAATTGCACAAGTAGGATTGAAATTGATTTAATTTGGGTCACCTTGATTAGGATTTCAACCTTGGTTAGGACCTAGGGCAATTCGATTGAGATTTAGGTCTTTGATTAAACTAGACCAATTTTAGGTGATTACACTCATAAGACCAAATTCTAACCCATTTGCTTCATCTGTAGTGTTTGTTTAAAAAAGGATGTCACAATGAGGATGTGCATAGATTACATGACACTCAATAAGAAGACAATAAAAAATAGATACCCCATTCCGAGGATAGATGAACTCATTATGAATTACATGGGGCTGTATATTTTTCAAAGATTGATTTGAGGCAGGCTACCACCAGATTCGCATGAGGAAAGAGGATATGGAGAAGACAACTTTCCATTGCCACTATGGACATTTTGAATTCCTTGTTATGCCCTTTGGTCTCACAAATGCACCAGCAACCTTCCAATCATTGCATGAATAAGGTATTCAGTAGACAACTGAGGGAATTTATTTTAGTGTTCTTTGATGATATCTTGATTTATGGTAAAACTTGGAAAGAACACCTTGAGCATCTAGATACGGTTTTGGGCATTTTAGAGAAGCAATCCTTCTATGCTAAGCTATCAAAATGTGAGTTTGGGATGACTGAAATTTTATATTTGGGACATGTCATAAGTTCATAAGGAGTGCAGGTTGACCAAGAAAAGATTCAAGCAATACTAGATTGGCCACCCCCAACCAATCTTACTTAGTTAAGAGGGTTCTTTGGTTTGTGTAGCTATTACAGGAGGTTTGTTAAGGGTTTCTCTCAACTTGCTGCCCCCCCCGGACTGATTTGACTAACAAAAGAGCTTTTGTATGGACAAAAGAAGCCCAAAAGACATTTGATAAATTGAATGAGGTAATGTGCTCATGTCTGGTGCTTGCAATTCTTGACTTCTCCCTTCCGTTTGTTGTGGAATGTGATGCTTTCGGAGAAGGGATTGGGGTTGTTCTTTCCCAAAAGGGGCATCCAATAGCTTTTGAAAGTAGGAAGCTAAACAAATTGGAGAAGGGGTAATCTATCTATGACAAAGAGATGTTGGCCATAATGCATGCACTTGATAAATTCAGGCAGTATTTGGTATGTGGTAAGTTTATGGTTAAGACTGATCATAATAGTTTAAATTCTTTTTGAGCCAAAGGGATTTGAATGATTGTCAACAAGGTTGGGTAAGTAAGTTGCAAGCATATGATTTTGAGATTGAGTATGTTAAAGGGAAAAATAACATAGTTGCTGATGCACTCTCTAGGAAACCCACATTATGCACATTTTCCATTATTGCTGTTGAATGGAAAATTTCTATAATTTCAGGTTATGTCAAAGATTCTGTTGTGAGGTTTTCACAACATCGCCCCATTGTAAATGGGGACCCCCTCTTTTGCAAGCAGTAGGAGTAGTGGTCTTAGGTAGTCTTTGTTGGCGACAGTTTTCAAGTCCCTTGGTTCGGTAAGTGAAGGTTTGAGAGTTGGTTTTGGGCAATTTTGGCCTGCTGGAAAGTCAAGTCTGTCTGGAACATGGGCGAGAGTTGTGCTAAATCTTTCAGGAATATGAGATAAAAACCAAAGGATTTACGATGAAACAAGTTTAAACCCTCTGAGAATCCTTGTTCCAGCTTCGATTTGATCTTAGAAAGTCGAGATAGATTGTGGTAGCTCTGCTGAAGGCGTGCTGAATCCTGAAATTTGGCTAAGTCTTGAAATATTTTAAAAACCCCCAAAATCTAGAATCTGCACCTTAACTCCTATGAAGCTGAAACCTATCTCAAACATCCTGGAAGGTATT
>MU227427.1:125933-144477 GCA_018584345.1 Thuja plicata
TAATATTCCTTTTTAATAAATTGGGCCCACCTTATTATAACTAAGCTTGCGGAAAATCACCAACTAAGTGCGAAACCCGCACAGTGCAAAGTTCTTCTTTGCGGAAAATCACCTGAGAGGTGCGAAATCCGCACAGTGCAAAGTTCTTCTTTGCGAAAAATCACCTGAGAAGTGCGAAACCCGCACAGTGTAAAGTTCTTCTTTTCTGCCTTTGCGGAAAATTACCTTCTCAGGTAGAATTCCGCCACGGAGAAGCTGAAATCTAATTCTCCGCTTTGAGTCTTTCTTACCCGGAGAATCGAAAAAGTGCTTCGAAAACCCGTTGTGGGGTCCACCACAGCGCTCTTTCTTCTTTTCTGCCTTTGCGGAAAATTACCTTCTCAGGTAGAATTCCGCCATGGAGAAGATGATTTCTGAAATCCCGCCGAGCTCATTCTCGCTCATTTCTTAACCAAATTACTCACCGTTTGTTGCATTAGGATCGTTGAGACCTGTAGAATCGATCCATACCAGTCTTCGATCTCTGCCTGAGAAAGAACATCGATTGGAGCACAAATCTTTGCCGGGTTAGGACCTCAGAACAACCCGCCCGGCTAAGAGAAGGAAAAGCAATGACAGGGAAACCCGACAAAGATAGCCTACCTAAGAAAGACTTAGACCAGACTCAGACTGACCAGACTGACCATATGACTCCAATAATGCCAAAAAAAAGGGGTGACTGAAAATCAGACAACAAAGAGCAAGAGAGATGAAATAGAGATGCAGAGGAAGATAGAGATAGAGATGGATAAGGAGAGGGATACAAAGAGATAACTAGATAGAGATTAAGGAGAGATATAGATAGAGAGACATAGAGATATAGGTACTAGAGGTCTAGGAGGATGGAGAGGGAAATATATGAATGGACATAGGTAGATATGTCTAGAGATAGAGGGAGATAGATGGATGAACATATGGAGGTATGGCTAGAGATAAGTAAATGACATTTGTTATTGGATGGATTCTAAGGATTTGTGCTTAGAGAAGAGAGAAGATTAAGAGACAAAATGATAAAGATGCATTGATAGTTGGATGATATAAGAGGAGAGATTGAGAAGATACCTCAAAAGAGAACAGCAACGAAGAAACGAGGTGTGGGTAATTTTATTTCTAAAGATGTTTCGATTACAAGAAGGAATGAAGATGCTAAAATGTCTCTGGCATATGGCACAAAAGAAGAGGTAGTAGAGGACTTGGAAGGTATGATATTCAATGGAGATGAAGAAGAGTTTGTAGTAGAGACATGTCTGTTGGAAGTCATGGAGAATGAGATCAAGGAGGTTATAGTAGAGATAAAGATGGTGGACTTTGAGGATCCCTTGTTTCATGTGTAGATTGACGCAAGAGCATCTTGGGATCTTGGCAATCTTGCATCAACTAAAAAGATTTCCTTTTTAGTTTGTTTGATGTTCTGTTCTTGTTGGGCAGTTTTGGTGTTTTAGGTGGCAGTCACTCCAGTTGGCTCATTATCTTATGCGATAAAATGGGTTTGTTCTAGACATCCTGGTGAACCTTTGTCTAGGATCACATCTTGTTTCATTCTTTATGGGATAAGATATCTTAAGATTGGTTCGGTCTTATTATGTTCTTCATTGCCCTGTTGGTCTTGATGTTTTCCAATCATTTGTTGATCTTTCGGTGGGAACCTTTGTGTGCGATCATGCTAGATCATTATTACGGTTGAGGTTGACATTATTGTATGATCACATCACTTATCTCTTGCATTGGAGATTGTTCTTTTGGATTTGGGTCCTGACCTATATTTGATGTAACGTTTTCATCTTCTTGGAGGATGTGATCTTTTTCTGGCTGACTTGTGGCTTATAGTCTTATATATATTTGTAGTCTTAGAGTAGTATTAGGGTAGCATCCAAGAGGATGATAGTTCTGAGATGTAGCAGATTAGAGTTAGGATCTGAGATGATTTTGTAGTGGGCCGTAATCGGGAAGGCCTTACAACCCAACATGTTTGAAGTCAATTTGGTGTAAGATCTTGTTGATGACAATAAAAGTTGTTATGTTAAATTCATATCACTGTGTTGCTTTGCTATTTCCGCTGTGTTGATTCGGGCTGCAAGGTTGGACATCTCCTTTGGGAATTTCTCCTTCCTTGACTGTATCAGATGGTATCAAAGTGAGTTTCGATCTTGTGGTGGCAGTATTATGAGATCCTGGACTTGCAAAGTTCCTGGGGTGTTGCTTGTGAGGTGGCAGAGACTAGATCTGACTCGCATCAATGAAGGACTTGCGTAAGAGTGGTTGCAAGGGATTGTTGCGGAAGGTTGAGTTGCTATTACCGATTGATGGCTAGTATAAGTTTTTAGAGTGTGATTTGTTGATGGGGTGGTATATTGTTTGTTCTTGAGCTCGCGATTCTACGGAGGGCTTGTTGAGGGGTGACAGAAAGTGGATCTGACCTGCCCTTGCTGTGGGTTCGTTTGAGATGGCTCGAAGAGGAATTGTTGTTGCTGCTGATGACTATATACCTTGGAATAAGTTGTGTTCTTTGATGTATCTTGTTGGTGGATAGATCGCTGATTCGGGGCAGATTGCGAAGGTTGTCAATAGATTGCCGGTGGAGAGGCAATTGAAGTCTTGCAATCAGATCGCGGAAGTGAGGCATTTGCACCTTAGGAGAGAGGAGATGCTAATGAAGAGGACTAATCATGTGATGGAGAAGAGAAAGAGGAAGATGACCTTTGTCATTGGGTGGATTCTTTGAATTCATAGGATGGTTAAATTCAGAGAGAGAAAGCGAGAAGAGAAAATGATTGAGTTGAAGAGACAAGTGGAGGAAATAGAGAGAGTTGTAGAGAAGATTTTCTTGGCCAGAAAGAGGTTTCGCTGGTGTGAATATTGTAGAGGGAAGAAGTCTTGGTGAAGGCTTGGAGGATCTTGCTGGATTAGAGGAGGAGCTTGTTGAGAAAAGTATGTCGGCGAGTGTTCTTGCTTCTGAGATGTATGTAGACGAGGGAGTTATTGATGAGTTCCTTAGTCAGTTGACTGGATTTGATGATCAAGTTGGTGAGTGCCTTGCTAATGTGGGTGTTGCTGATTATGAGCTTTCTTTGGGTGAACTTCTTATGATTGCATCTGATACTTTGATTGAAGATAACTTGCTGATGAAAATTGCTGAGGTAGAAGCTGAGTGGGATACTTTGGTTGGTAAGGTTGAGGAGATTTATTTTCCTATGATTGAGAAAGAGTTTCCTCTAGTTGGATTTGGTGATCTTGTTGAGCTAATTGAAGGTCAGGTTGCAGAGAGTGTGGTTGCTGATGATACAATTGTTGAGCAGCATGACAAAACTTTGGATGAGCTTGTTGTGAGTGAAGAGTTGCACATTGAAGCATTTCAGTTTGATGCTAACTTATTGTAGAGATTACTTTGTGGATGTGAAGCTAAGGGTTTGGGTTACCTTGTTGATACCGATGTGATTGGTGGTAGAGATGATATTGTTGTTCCAGAGCAGGTTTGGAAGGTAGAGCAGAGTTCCTTTGGAAGAAATTGGTTCTTGGATTGAGGATGGATATTCTCAAAGTGAAGATAGAGACAGGGTTGGCGGAGTTAGTGTTATTAACAAAGGATGTGTGGATGATGGTTAGAGGTGGTGGAATTCTTGAGTTCCTTGTTGCTTATGATCTGATGACTGAGAGTAATTAGATGTGTGCTAAAGATGGAATGAAGCTGCATAAGTTGTGTAGAGAGTTTGAGAAGGAGAGTGCAGATCCTATGCATTGTTTTGTTGTTGATCAATTTGGATTTGTTAGAGTTTGATATTTGGTTTGATTTGGTGTTGAGGATGTGGAGATCAGATCAAAGAGGGCAAAGAATTCTTGTGTACCAGTTCATATTCTTAACCATGAGGGTTGGGAAGCCTAAGGTTAAAATGAAAACTTGTATCTCGTTGTGGATTTCTTCTACAACTGCAAAGTGAAGCTCACTTTTTATTAACCTTGCGTGTTCGATGCAGGAGCATATTGGGATCTTGGCAGTCTTGCATCAACCAAAAAGACTTCCTTTTTAGTTTGTTTGTTGTTCTATTCCTGTTGGGCAGTTTTGGTGTTTTAGGTGGCGGTCACTCCAGTTGGCTCATTATCTTATGCAATTAGATGGGTGTGTTCTAGACATCCTGGTGAACCTTTGTCTAGGATTGCATCTTCTTTCGTTCTTTCTAGGAGAGTATATCTTAAGATTGGTATGGTAAATAAAATTTAATTCAAGCATTTGCAGATCTCCATGTGCCTAGGAAAGTATCTAAGGGGACTAAGGCGGTCAAAAGTATTTAATATCTGTGGCCTATGTCTAAAGGCAATTTTATTTTTTATGAGAGAACATATTTCCACTATGAAAATCCCCATCTTGGCATGGATTGGGGGAAGCGAAAGAGTCAAGCTTTCATATGCCTTGGTGGGCATAAAGAAGAATGGAAAAGACAACTCTTTAGGTGCCCACTTTGGAACATTGAAGACACAACACCTTAGGCACCCTCTTGGGGAAGTTGAAGAGTTATCTATTGACTGTGTGTTGCATTTATTAATTGCCATGTGTTGTTCTACAATAGGGGGCATCAAATTTCCAAAGAGGCACACAAATTCTATAGAAGGGACACTTGGACTAGTGGTTAAGCCTTTGGAGTTGAGCTCTTCCCTTCCAAGGTAAAGTGTAGCGAGTGTAGACGAGTGCCTTTTAGCTCTTACTTGTAGAGTTTTAAAGCCTAATGACTAATATTTGTTAAGTGAAAAATTTGTATTACATTTTATTAAGAAATATAAGGCAAGTTCTTTCTTATGAATTTGGTTTATTCTCTTTATTATGTTATGCACAAATATTGGGTGGAGCAACCTAGGGTTGGTTAACCCTCATCTAGTGTAACGAAGCATGCACTCAAGGTGTTTAGAAAGTCCCATAGATCATTAATCGTTGGACTAATTTTGAGAGATTTTTGGAAGGCAAACCTTGTAGTGGTAGATATATTTGATATATGGTGATATACATTACAAATTATATTTATATGCATATATACTTCTTTTAAAATATCTAGATTACTTAAATATCATAATTTCCACCCCTTTTCTAAATAAGTAAATTATACCACGATGAGTAAACATACATCTCTCCTTTTTTTTGAAGAAATAGATTATAGAATGATGAGCTTGAGAACACATATGAACTAGAGCTTGTCATTCTGCTAAGCAAATATAAGTAGGGAAATCTCATCTGTCAAAGTCACCTAGAGGTTGACGGTAGCCCTATTTGATAAGGACTTATTTTTAATTTTTCGTAATTATATATAAATCTTATATTTTAGTTATGAATTTACATAATATGATATTAGATTTTATGCTAGGTAACTAAATAATTTATTAGATTAGATTAGTTCTAATTTATTAATAATGATACAATTTTACAATATCAATGAATATAATTTTATTTAGGTTTATATTAAATTTGTTGCAAATACATATATCAATGTGTAATTCACTCAAAATGTCAATGTAGCAGATGATATCTTTTTATTTCAATTTTTATTTTTATTTCAAGTTTATGTTAAAATTAATAAATTTAAACATTTGCATTTGTAGTAAAATTTGATTGAATTTTAGTTTAGTAGATCAATTTCTAAATGATAATTATAATGAAGAAGAAACATACATTTTTTATATTATTTAAATTAATATAAATTTAATTAATTTATATTTTTGGATATATCAATCAATATTTTCAAATTATTTAGATTATTTAACTAGGTAAATTGTAGGATAAGGCTACTTCCTTTATACTAATAGAAAATATAAATTAGAAATTAAGAGGGCTTATTACAATCTTTTTAAATGTATAAAAACGTAATTATAAAATATGCCATAGAACAAATTCCTATCTAAAAAAGTTTCAACTAAGAATAAAAAAACACAAATGTAAGAAATTGAAAAACACAATAATTATCAAACTATTACCACCACTTTATATCCAAATTCAATTAAATTCTTCCTGATAATAGTGTCAACTTGATTCTACCTATCCTCCTCGACCATAATAAAAGCTTTTGAAAGATCATAAGATATATCAACAACCATATTGATAGTAAGTGAAATTAGTTTCAAATAAAAAATTTAGTTGACTTTTTTGGGTTGATGCTATAATAGTGTCAACTTGTAGAAAATGAGTTTTGAAAAAGTAATTTTATTCGAAGGCACATAAGATTTGTATGAAGGGAGAATTTAAATTCGTTTTTAATTTCAATTCTAAGTGTTTCATGATAAAAACAAATCTATTGAAAGGGCCACATAAAAGAATTTATCTTCAAATAGAAAGTTTTCATTCAAATGTCTTTATATTGCCCCTTTCCTTATATGAATTTAATTTTCAGAAAAAAAAAAAAGTTTCAAGGCAAGGGTTGAACCATTCATACACAATCAAACATCATTCTTCTCCAATAAACATAATTATTTATTGTGGAAGCAAACAACTTTTGAACAATTGGAAACACTAGAAAGGAATTTTAAGGGAGGCAAATGGTGCCTCTAGTGGATTGGGATTTATGCGAAATCCCCTTATAGTTCTAGCAACTCTAATTGCACAGGACAAACATTGGCAATTGGTACACACTCAATCTTTTATATTGAAGAAAGCAATTTACATTTTTAATATTTATGATGCAACGAAGGTAGTGTAAAGACAATTTCTATGGTTGAGCCTAGCCAATGAAATTCAAGTATTGAGAAAGGAGGTAGTCATTCTAGAGGTGATTTTAATTTTCAATGCTACCTTTAGCTGCATACTAAAAAGGACTTAAACCTTTTGGCTATTTCCACTCTGCTTTCCAAAAAAAAATAGCAACAATGGACAAATAGGAGAAAAGGTTTCCTGAATAAATGTAGGAAAATTTGATCACTTCTCCCTATCATGTGACTAGACATATTTGAGAGCAGTACATTTGAGGCGAGAATATTACCAATCACGAGATTAGATCATTATCATGTTTCCCTGATCTTACATCATGATGTTGTACCAATAGATGCCCATATAAGTTTGAAAAAAATGTGGTTTGGGGATAATAGATTTAAGGAGTGGATCTCTCAATGGTGGGCTGAAGCTCCCATATCAAGAATATCTTTAGTGAGAAGGTGAGAATTTAGATGGAGTTAGACTCATTGCATAAATAAAATAATTAAAGAGTAATTAAAGAAGGCATGGAAGAGCATGATTTTCAACGAGAAATGTCTCTTAATTCACAATATCAAGAAATTTTAGCTAGAGAAGAGGCATATTGTAGACAAAAGTCTAGGGAATGTTGGTTGAAACAAGGTGATAAAAACGTGAAATTCTTCCGTAGTTTGGTGAAAGTTAGAAGATCCTTGAACATAATTTATTTTAAAAAAAAAACATTGGTAGGGAAGCAATAATTTTTTTTTAAAAATATTAATAGTAGGTGTCGCGGGATGGGAAGATCTTGATTTATTGTTATTGGTCATTCCCATATTATTATCTCTAGATCAAACCAAATGTTAGTGGAAAGAGAGAGTATAGAAGTCAAGTATGCTCTTTTCCCTATGGAAGGTGACAAGGCATTGGGCTCAGATGGGTTTCCAACCCTTTATTTTTTAGCGTTGCTGGGATATTTTTGGTCTAGATCTATGGAAAGTTGTGGAGGGGTCAAGGCAAGATTGTTCGATTCTCAAAGGCCTTAACAACACCTTTATATCATTGATGCCCAAAAAGGAGAATTGCCATACCTTCGAAGACTTTTGACTGATAGCCTTCTGCAACACAATCTATAAGGTGACCACAAAGTTAATGGAAACTTGACTAAAGAAAGTTTTGAGCAATATTATTTCTGAAGAATAGAGCGGCTTTGCTCCTAACATATCCATTCTAGACATAGTCATAATTGACCATGAGGCTATCCACTAAATCAGGACTGTAAAAACAAATAGGATGTTTGTGAAATTAGATATTTGGAAGGCGTATGATTAGATAGATAGACACTTCCTTTTGAAAGTTCTTGATAGATATAGATAATCCACGGTTTTCAGTTTAGTAAATGACAATTCTCAAGAATTTTTTCCACTCCACGAAGGGGTTGAGGTAGGGTGACCCTTTAGCCATTTCTGTTTATAATAATGATGAAATTTCTTGCGAGATTGTTTGGTTTGAAAGGCAAAATAATCTATGGAAGGGAGTGAAGGTCGCTGAAGGTTTATATAATATTTCCCATTTGTAGTTTGTAGATGACACATTACTAATGAGAGAGGCTTGACTTAGAGATGCAAGAATAATGAAGTAAACACTAGATCTTTATAGAAAATGTTCAGGCCAACAAATTAATTGGCATGAATCTGATATCTTCTTTTTCAATACAAGAATACACAAAAAATTGGAAATTCTCGTATCCCGGGCATTAAAATTGGGTCCTTACCTAGAAAATTTATTGGTATCCCGATGTTGATGGGATGTCTAGATCATATCTATGGTCCAATCTCATGGATTGCTGAATTAAAAAAATGGAGTAGAAGAGTTGTTAGTTATCATTGACTGGTAGGATACTAATGCTTAAATCAATCCTATTAACCATGCCAATTTTCGCCATGTCTTGCCTCAAGATCCCAATTAAGGTAATTAGTGCTAGCGAAAGGAGAATCAGAAAATTTTTATGGAATGGTGGTCAAGACCAAGGCAAAATCCCATTGTTGGCATGGGACAAATTATTTAAATCCAAATTACAAGGTAGGGATGGATTACATAATTGACAACTACTAAATAAAGCAACGGGCGTCAAGCTCATCTAGAACCTATATAAACACTCTGAGAAAAAATGGGCAAGGAAATTATGAGCAAAATATTTAGACATTTCAGAAAAAGAAAGAATTTTCTCTATTGCTAATCCTCTACGAGGTTTGGCCATATCGAAATTTATGATTTCTTGTAGGTATTTTATTTTAGATCATATAACATGGCAGATTGGGGACGAAAAATTAGCGGACTTTTGGGCAAACTCATGGAATGGTAATGACACCTTGACAATGGATAACCAGTTTAGAAAACTTCAACTAGTTACCAAAATTCAATGGGGAGAGAAGGTGGTTGATTACATGGAAAGAATAACCAACAATGGTGTGGAAACCTGGCAATGGAAGTCACCAACAACTCTTAATATGAGTGTGGAGCAAACAAATCTTCTTTAGGCTATTATCAAGGAATGAAATATACTTCCCTCCAGGGAACGAGATAAAGTCCTATGGTGCGACTCTTCTACAGGACTATATTCAATCAAAATTGGATACAATATTTTGGAAAGATCCACTATTGTTGATTCATGGCAATATGCATTATGTTGGTACAAATATGGGCTACCCAAAGTAAATTCCTTTCCATGGATGGCCTTGTGAGGGAGAATACTAATAGGTGATAGATTGTTAAAGATTGGTTATTTGGGATCATTTAAATGTCTTTTATTTTGGTGCAACTTAGAAACTTTGGATCACCCTCTTTGTATAGTGCGAATTTGCACAAATCTGTCGGTGGTTTATCACAGATAAGCTACAATAGAGTGTTTCTTTGCATGATATTTAAAAGCGTTTTCCAAAGTTGATATTTACCTAACCAATTATCTACCTTCTCAAGTATTTGGGGCATTTGTCTGTTTGTGAATATTTGGGAGCTTTGGAAAGAGAGGAACAAGTAAAATTTTTAGGATAAAAATGGTGCAGTGCATAAAATTTGTGGAAGGATTGAGATTGCGATTTCTAAATTAGTAAGCACGGCTATAGCTTCCACGAATGTTTCCAAGGTCCTTTTTTCTCATAATGACAGAGTGATTCAACAGAATTGTCCATTGATCAACTTTAGTACCATTAATGGGGTTTGACTGATTAATCCAACATTCCAAAAAGAGACAAAGAAGAAGTCAATCAAATGGAGTCCTTAGAATGGGATGGTTAAAGGTAACTTTGATGGGGCTTCGAGTAGAAATCTAGGCCCTTCCGGGGTTGGGTTTGTTGCAAGGGATCATGATGGCAACATTTTGGCATTTGAGGCAAAAAAGCTCAGAGATGGTACGAATAATCTTGCTGAGGCCCAAGCGACATGATTACCATTCAATATGGCAAAATGTCTCTCCTTTGGCAATATTCTTTTGGAAGGAGACTCAAATAATTATTAATACATTAATTTTGGGGGAAGTTGAAGCTTGGGTGTTAAATAGATATATTACACCCACTGTCAACCCTAAACCCTTGCAGGGCTGGGTTCGCTGCAAGGGATCATGATGACAACATTTTTGCATTTGAGGCTAAAAATCTCAGAGATGGTACCAATAATCTTGCTAAGGCCCAAGCGACATGGTTGGCATTCAACATGGAAAAATATTTCTCCTTCGGCAAAATTCATTTGGAAGGGGATTCTCCAATAATTATTAATGCATTAATTTGGGGAGGGGGTGGGGAAGCTGAAGTTTGGGTCTTAAATAGATATATTACACCCAGTATCAAACTTTTGAATACATTGTGAAGAATTTAAAATTATACATATAAGACGCGAGGGAAATACTTTGGCGGATAAGCTTTCCAAGATAGTCATTGCATTTTTAAATGAGGGGAGTTTAAATGAAGATTTTTTTAATGTGGACATAAATGAACTTACTGCCTCTACACCACCACTATGGGATGTGATGCCATGGAGAAACAAATAGAGTGACCTAGAGGTGAAACCCTAGAGATGGGTCATGGTGGTCTGATATGTTTTTTTTTTAAATTTTGAAAGAAATTTTAGCAATGTTTAATCTTCTATAATGTGGGGCGTCCCTTGTAGGTTGTATCTATCAAAGGGATATTTTGTTTTGATCCCTCTTAGTAATCTGCTTTGTATATCGTTGAGAATTTGTTTGTATTTTCTTATCCTTTTGTAATGTAAACTTTCCATAATATAGAGGGGAGAGGAACTAGGGCTTTATCTGAGATTATTATTGTTTGGGATATTTTTCGGGGTGGCAGATTATGGTAATAGTAATATGGAAAGCTTGTAATTGTTAGGTAGTTGTGATTTCAATATATCTCTGCATTGTAAAACTTTTTTTATTAATATTAATACAAAATACAATTACTGCCGATCAAAAAAGAAGCAAGGGTTGAACCATTAAATAAAGTCACTATAACATGACATTGCAAGATCATATGCCTTAACATAAGCTTTCTTAAAAGTAAATTTATATTATATTTTATTTATTTTCTATCTTTGTGTGAACGTAATTTATCCAAATATAATAGTTTATTTTTTATGCTCTTGAAAAATCATATAAATTTATTAAAAGTATGTGTCCTAGAATTGATATCCTTATTTTATGAAAAAGGAGCTATAGCATAATATTGCTTTAAATTATAATCATTGAGATTTCAAAAAATATATGTATAATGACTTGACTTATCACAAAGATGAATCTGTCAAGTTAGTGAAAATTCGCTCTGCAACTAGGGCTTCTTATTTTGCACGCAATCTTGCTTTTCGCGCGTCTGAGTGGGTGTGCCGTTAATGGAATCCACTTCCCCAAGGTACGGTGGTGGTCATAATGGAGAGAGAAATCGCTCACATACTAAAGACGGGAACAAAGGCTTTGTTAAAAGCATTATTATCGACCCTAGAGCGGAATCACGAGCCATAACCAATGCAACGACTGAGGATGTTAACCCACTTGCAGCAGCCGTTGTAGGGAAAGAACAGGAGTAGAAGAAAGATGGATCGCAAGGAACAAGGCCCCAACAAAGAACCTTCAAGCAGGTCGTCCAGAATAAAAGAACGCTTCCAAAAGGCGCCTACTTCATCTCAGCAATCTCCCACAACTCGGAGACTTCCACAGGAGATGGAGGTAAGATTCCATCGCCTCCCAAACTCATCATTAAAGTTAATCCTTAAATGATTGTCACAATTGAACAAGAGAAGAATAGGCTTAAAGATAATGCGATTTTCTTTGCTCCCGTTAATACTTCCAAAATTCCTTCTAGGAACTATCTTAATGACTGGTTTCATAGGATTTGGGGGCAAAAACTAGGTTTCCATTTTTCTTATTGTAGAATATTGCAAAAGGGTTTGTTTCTAATGTTCTTCGTCGACCTTATTTCTTAGAAAGCTTTAATTGAAAAGCAATTCTGGAGAGTAGGCCCGTATGAATTCAGAGCCATCCCATGGTCTCTTGAAGCCTCACATAGAAAAGTCCTAGCTCTCTCTAGCCCCTGCTGGGTTGTCATTAAAAATATTCCTCCATTTTTGCTTAACCTTATCCCCAGGCTCTCGAACCCGTTGGTAAGGTGCTAAGGATTGACCAGTCTAACGTCCTTATTCATCATACCGATGTGAGGGTGCTCATCTCCCTTAAACCCAACATTGAATTCCCTGAATCTCTCCATTTCGACCTTGGTGGATGCCCTATCACTTTCCCAGTCACCTTCCTGGGTGGTATTAATAACTGTTACCTCTGTAGGAAGGAAGGCCATAAGAAAAAAGATTGCCCTATTTTCAAAAAAATGCAATCCCCTCCCCCTTTGGAGACCCTAACCCCCGGATTGCTAACCCTACTGCCCCTGCTTCTATCCCTCCTAATGATGCCCCTTCTAGAGCAGCACATGACATTACCTCGCCTAGCCACCCAACTCAGACTGAATAGAGTCCTCCATCCACCTCGAACAATTCTGCTGCAGACTGGATGAAGACCTCGAATGTTATCTCTGCAACCCTTGATAAACTCAAAGGCCAGTTTGATGGACAACATACCCCCCCCCCCCCCAAACTCGACCCCGGTGATCCCTGATGCTTTGAAGAGCCTCCCTTCTGCTAGTGAATAGGATGTTGAATTGGGACCATACACCATCCCCCCAAGGCCGAAACTCAAAACTCAAAATGCTCAGCAGATAACTATTGAGAGGATTAAAATCAAGGTAGACAAGATTAGATCCATTCCTAAACCCAAATGTAAAATGTACTCTATACTTCCTCCAGATCAAGATGCTCCTAGTGACCAGTCCACCATACTTGGTATATCAGTTGACAAGATGGGTAGCCCTGGTGGCTCCTCTCTCCTGGCATGCCCCCCCAACTCAGTTGAACCTATTGACCATCACAATGGACCATCCAGTGAAGATAAACTCAATGAATTCAATGTGATTGTTATCCTAGCTCCTCCCCCTCCCTCCCCCACCTGATCTATGGAAATATGTTCTGAAGAGTAGGAGAAAAACAAAGATACTCACCTTGGCAAAGGATATAGTGAGGACGGAGACTGGGCACAAGGAGGACCTTGACCTTGAGGAAAGGGAAGTCAGCAGGGAACTAAGAAGTTCCTACATAACAGAAGGTGATAAGTTTATCTTTATCTTAGATTCTGATAAGAAGAAGAATAGTAAGGTAGATGAGAAATCTCCACTGGAGGCCCCAAGTGGGAACAGTCTCAAGAAGAAAAGAGGAAGACCTCCTCTGTGGAATGGAAACCCCAAGCCATTCAAACACCCTAAAAATGACATACCCCAATGCTTTAAGAGTTTTAAGACTCCCATGGACACGGATAAATGACTTCAATGTCTATCAATTGTGCATCATGGAACGCCAGAGGACTAGAGTCCTCTGATAGGAAATACATAGTCAAAAGATTTTTGCAGTTACATAAGGAAATTGACATCCTCATGCTCCAAGAAGTTAAGGCAGTTGGATTTTCTCTAGATATTGCATTAAAGTGCATTTGGAAGGGTGCCACTGCATTCTCCTCTAAACATCAGAAGGGTAAAGGAGGAACCTCTATCTTAGTTGGAACCAAGTGGAGGAAAATGATCCAAGGATGGGGGATCTCTCCTTGCAACATAGCAGTTTGGGTCTCATTTAAAATTGGGGAACAAGCCCTTGGAATATGCTCTGTATATGCCCCTAATGACCACCATGCGAGGATTGACCTATGGAATGGATCTCAACATTGGATAATATACCTTGGATCTTGGCAGGAGACTTCAACATGATAGAGAGAGCCCAGGACAAGAGTGGGGGCAGAGGTTTGAATGGAAAGGTAATGAGATGGTTTTTTGGAATAGGATGATCTCTAAGCTTAATCTCTTTGATCCCTTGGCAGAGAAGAAAAGAAAAGAGACTCGGAAGGAGTGTGGTTTACCTGGTCTAAGTTTCAAAGAGGTAACAAGAGGATATATTCCAGATTAGACAGAATTTACTTAAACAAATAGATATTCAGTTGCCCTCTTACCACATGAGAGAATTGTGTAAAGGTTATCCCCTACACCCTCTTAGACCACCACATATTTGCTCTTGCATTCACCTTATTCCCTCCCAAGTTGCCACACCCCCAAGTAGAGCAGGGTTTGCACTTAACTCTTCTCTCCTCAAGGATGAAGTAGTCTAGGCTTCCATCAAGATCATAGCCTGGTATAACAAGGATATAGCCGAACACAATTCTGAAGTGGAGAGATGGAATCTTACCACACTATCTTGGCAGAAGATGCTCAAAATTGTTGGTAAGAAGAAGGCTAAAGATGCTAGAGGAAAAGAGTTCAAGCTTGTTGAAGACTTGCAGGAAGCTGAGATTCAGATACAAAACAACCCCTCAGACTTATGATTATTAGATATAGTGATGGAATGCAAAGATTCCCTTAGGAAGCTCCAACTCATTAAAACCAAAGGTGCTAAGGTGAGAGCTAGAATTAACTAGCTCAACCTTGGGGACAAAGGATCTAAATTTTTCTTCCAAACCTTAAGGAAGGAGGCAAGAGACAAGATTACCTATATCGTTGACCAAGGTAACACTATCACAGCCCAGGAAGGAATTCTAGAAACCTTCTACAACTTCTATAGCAACCTGTTCACCATTGAAGGAAATGACTCAATGGACTCAGCTATGCAGAAGATTAGAGGCATCATCCCTAAGAAAGTATCATAGGAGGATGCTATTAAAATTGGGAGGGAACTTTCAGTGGAAGAGATAAAAAATGCCATCCTGAGTATGGCTAATGACAAGGCACCTGGCCCGGATGGGCTTACGATAGAATTCTACAAGACTAACATTGGATGGGTAAGTACCAATCTGTACAAAGTATTCCAAGAGGCCATTGTTGCACGAACTCTTGGCTCTGCACTGAATGCTGGTCTAATAAAATTAATTCCCAAAGATGGTGATAAACTCCTAATCAAGAATAAGAGACCTATCACCCTGCTAAATGTAGGGTACACAATCCTAGCCAAAGCCCTCTCCCTCTGGGTTGCCAAAGTCCTCCCTAAGGTGATCAACAATACCCAAATAGGCTTTGTCAAGGGTAGATATATCCTAGAGAATTTGGTTACCTGTTGGGAGGCAATGGATTGGGCCAAATCTTCAGGACAACAAAGTGCTATGCTCCGCATAGATTATGAAAAAGCATATGACCGTATTGAATGGAATTTTATCCTACTTATGCTGGAAAGGATGGGCTTCCCGCTCTCATTTTGCAAAATGGTCTCCACCTTGCTAAAAGAGGCTATGGAAGCAGTAGAGGTTAATGGTTTCATATCCCAATTCTTTGAGCTCACAAGATCTATTAGGCAAGGGTGCCCTCTTGCTCCCTCCCTGTTTGTTATTGCAACAGACTCCCTCCACTTCTTGCTTAGGGATGACACCCTGTCTCCCCAAGTAAAAGGCATCTCTCTTCCCAATGGACAAGAGGTATCCAACATTCAATTTGCAGATGATACAACCATCCTCCTAAACATTGAAGAGAATAATATGGGATTCCTAATGAAGAAATTAGACCTATTTTGCCTAGCCTTGGGAAACAAAATCTCTATCTCCAAGTCGATTATGCTGGGATGGGAGATTAACCCACCAAGATGGTGGAGCAAATATGATCTAGAATGGGGAGGACCTACCCATATTGTGAGGTACCTAGGGATTTCATTTGCTGTGGATCTTAGTATTAATGGGATGTGGTGCTGGGAAAAAGACAGAATCCTCTGCAAACTCAATAAGTGGGACATCAACCTCATCTCCTTCCTTGGCAGCGTCTAAGTCTGTCAGAAGATACTCTCTTCCTACCCCATTTATTTCTCCTCATGGCTTTTTAATCAAAACCAGTACAGTACTATTCAAAAGATTGTCAGAGATTTCCTTTGGTTAGACATGAGAGGAAATAAGAAGAATCATGTTGTCTCTTGTGAATGGTGCACCAGAGCAAAGGCATGGGGGGTATTGGCTTGAAGCACCTCAGGACGCAAGGTATTTCATTAGCAGTTAAGTGGATTGCCAAGGCCTCCTCTGGAGATGAGCCTTGGAAATTTTTGATCAGGAACAATCTTTATAGAGCTCATCCTTGTAAAGCCAAATCTTGGACCCTGCTAAGCTATTCCGACCTTCTTAGCATAGATAGTAACATTGTTGTGCAAGGATCCAATGTCTTCAAATCTATTTGGAAGAGCTGGAAATATGTTAGAAACTCAGAGGATTCCTCTGCAACACTACTCCATCAGAAAGTAGTGGTAAGATCTGTGGCTCTAGATCCATATGGTGGAGCCTAAAACATAAAAATAAACCTCTCACCCTTTTGCAAGGCTGCTCAACAAGAAGATGGGCAGAGAAAGGAATATGTTTGTTCCATGATGTGTTTCAGGGAGACAATCTTGACACATGGTAAAATCTGAAAGAAAGATTTGACTTGCCCATGTCCCAAAGTAGAACATACACCTTACTCTCTGCTGCTCTTAATAGACTGGGACCCATTAATGGTTGCTGCTCACCTGACATCTACTCCTCCCAGCTTACTTGGCCAGACAATACCCCTCTCCACCAAGACAAGACCAAATACTTATACCACCTTCTCACCCAGAGCCCAGACATCCTAAACCATGCTAAATCCATGTGGCATCTTGATGCCCCCTCCGCGGATTGGAAGAAATATTTCACCTCCCTTTGGACCAGACCTATTGAGCCCAAGATCATCTGTTTCTTATGGCGCCTCCTTCTACATAAAATCCCTTTCAAAAATCCTGGGGGGGAGCCTAATTTGTGCACTGTATGCAAACACCCTGAATATGTTTTGAATGTATTATTTGATTGCCTCTTTGCTGCTGAAATTTGGAAGATGTTTGACCTCACATACAAATCTCACTTTGATAGTCTTAATGTCATTTCAGAGAGCATTAACGACAACAAATTTTGCAATGTCTTTTGGTCTATTTTGTTTTTTATTATATTGTGGGTTATTTGGAAGGCTCGCAATAATGATATTTTGGCAGGGAAGAGCAGGAATCTTACTGAGTCTCTAAGGAGACTCATCTACTCTGATGTTTCCATGCAGGTTACAACTGTTATAAAGATGAAGGAGAGTAAATTCCTCCAGATTTTGAGAGATGGTGAGACCACCATCAACAAAAAGGACATAGCACATGGTTATACAACCATGAAACCCGAGCCTCAGTTTGACAATAAGCTCACATAATTCATTGACAAGGTGAAACAGTCTAACATACCTACAAGTGACAGGGCAACAAAGAACACAAAAAGCTTCCCAACCTATGGGATCATTGGATACAATGTTGTATCCCCATACTCTAATGAATCAGATAATGAGCATGATGTTCCTTCTGATTAGGATAGTTAATAGAGTTTATAGTTAGTTCTCTCTTCTAAGATACATTCCGCAATGATGGTAACTGTAATATTTTGAGTCTCTTTTTGATATGGTTGTGGTTGTATCCAGCCCCCGTGAAACTATTCTGATATGAATTATGTTAGAATTAATGGGAAGTGTGTACTGAGAGGGGAGGGGTGAATCAGTACCTCTAAAACTTTTGTATCTTTTAACCTTTATCGTTTGAGTAATCAATTGTTTATCCAACCATCTGTTCTATACTATATTGATGTAAGACATATCAATTCTTTAACTTAATCAAACATATGAACATTCATAGAAACATTCATGAAAGTAATTGACACATAACACAAGATATGATAACGCCAAAAACTCTTGTTAGGAAGTAAAAACTGCGGCGGGGATGACACCCACACATTATTCACTATCTGCAGATTGGAAGGGGCCGGTTAAGGCTTACAATTTGATCACTTTTGATGATCTACCCTATTAGGAGTATCTGTGGGGACCTGTTAAAGTCTACTCTATTAAGAGCTTTAGCAACACTGTTGAGTGTGCACTCGGTTAAGAGATTTACAATTGGATGGTTGAATCCACTTTCCTTGAAAGGATTTTTACACTTTGCTTCACTTGTTAGAATGTAAGCAAGTTACACTTTGACCTTAGTGTATGCAATCTCCTATTGCTGATTACAGGTCCATTCAAGATTACATGTATAAGTGGTAACCGGACATAATAACCCAGCCAGAATAACCCTGGACACAATAACCCCGCCATAATAACCCATGGACAAAATAACCCATGGTCATTTTAGATCAAGTTAGTATGCTAAAAATGGCATTGTGAGGCACCATAGAGGATATTTAGGTCATTTTTAGATGATATATCCATTATATACTCCTAA
>MU227427.1:145012-155561 GCA_018584345.1 Thuja plicata
TTTAGTGAATTGCTTCAATCATTGCATAACTCAATCTGGAAATTCATCAAAGCAGTGAAAAAAGAATAGGGTCTCCAAGAGAATAAAATAGAGAAATATATGGTTGGACACACTTCACAACCAAGCAAGAAAAACCACCGTGAACTCAAAGAAAGACTAAACACAGTAGTTGATGGTTATGACAATAATAATATTTTAGATTATATAAGATGCATTGCTCATAATTTGACACTTTAATTGAAAAATTGAAAAAAAAAAGTTTTTTTGAAATATACTTGTGATTTATAAAATTTGTTTTCCTTTCTCTATAATCTTATGGAGTTATTTTGTCCATGGGTTATTTTGGAATGGGTTATTATGACCCTGGGTTATTTTGTCCTCGGGTTATTGTGGCTGGGTTATTATGTCCAGGGTTATTTTGGCCGGGTTATTATGTCCTGTAATCTTATAAGTGTATCACCTAATGTGACTGAATAATACCTCTGTTGCTCGGTAGCCTTTGTCTTGGTTCTTAATAACCAAATTCACCTTTTGTTGTTCTGGTTCTTGAAACTTTCAGTTTGATCCATAGATGTGCTCATGGGCTACATTCATCCTCTCATCCATTATAATGAATGATTACAACATCTAATTATAAGATAATTGACCTAATTAAGTTTCACGTAAAACAATATTAACTCTATGATCACAGGTTTACAACTTTACCTTGATCTCCTAGTCTATATGTTTTAAATCAGTTAGACTGATTAAAACACTTACAATAATGTTTACTGTCCCTAAAGTAATGGTTTTAAAACAAATCAAGACTCCATAAATAGAATATGAATGTTTTATCTGACGTGGAAGTTAGATCCACTTTTTGCGGGCTTCAACTGGCTTTCGGTTTATGTCGGTCGGTTATGATCTGAAATTAGTTTGACTGTCTCTCGGTGTTCCTTGCTTGAACTGTCTCTCAGGTTCCACTTTGACCGTTCTCTCAGGTTGCACTATATCTTGCTCATCGGGTTCCACTATCGGGTTCCTCTTTATCCTTTTCACTTTGCATTTTCGGTTTACACACAAAACTGTGTCATCGATTTTCTTTGTACTTAGCAATTTTTTGATGATCTTTGATATCTGTATTTTCGGTTTTCTCTTGTCTTGTCTTTCAGTGTATGTTTACCGAAGATCTTCTTTGCATACTAATGAAAAAATAATGTCATCAACTTATACTCTCATGTAACTTTTTGACCCACTGATATGCAATAGCAAAAAATATATGTATAATTAAAAGAATAAAAATAAAAGGGGATTGATTGTATTTCCTATTGCACAATTGGAAGGAAGATGACCTACTAGGTTCAAGAGGACTTAAGCACTATATTAGTTAATCTTAATATAGATTAACTAATATCAATTGTCTTAAATTTATATAGATTTATTTAAAGAAACTAAGGGCATTTAAGATAATTAAGGAGATTTATTAAAGAATTAGATAAAGGGGGCTTGAAATGACTAATTGTTAGTCATAATAAATATTTGGGATTATTTGATCACCATGAAATTATCATCAAATAATAATTTTATTAAACAAATAATATAATTATTCATTATTTCATATTAGTTCTCGCAATCGTAATGACATACACATCATTATACATAAAAATAAATACATCATATGGATTGTATCATCGAGTATAACCATATTTGGGATGATGAGAGATGTCTTAGAAATCCTTGACTGTCTTGAGGATGGAGACACCATTTAACCATCGTGAAGATGGCCAAATGTTCCTGCAAAGTTCCTGTTTATGTAGCACATCTCATAAACATTTGGAAGATTTGAAGATTTTTGAGGATGAGTAAGGGACGTCCCCTAGTGTCCCACTATATGTGGAACATGGGATGGTGGCTTGAGGGTGTGCAAAATGGGAAATTTTTCCTTGATAATTTAAAATTGATTTCTAAGGATACAATATAATAATCCTTGTTTGGTCATAGCTTTTGCATTTGGAATTGGGCATGCTCATATATAGATTTTCGTAGGGTTGCTAGGTTATTGGGTTTGGGTCAAAAGTTCAATTGTTACCATTTGAGACCTCCTTAGCATTTGGGGAAGTGTTTTTGTAGCGCTTTTAACTTTCGAGAGATAATCATATTGGACTATGACATATAGTTTACTTCTTTTGTTGGTGGTAATTCAAGTTCTTTTGAGTAATTATAAATATGATAGGTGTTTGTGTGTGATAACCTACTCACCATATCTGTGGCACTTATGGTTGACACAAAAATATAATTTCTCAGTTGGAGCAACCTGTAAATGTTAAATCAAGGGTTGCCTTTTTACAAAAAAATGCCCAAATTGCAAACATCTTGGTTTGTTCGTACTTAATTTCTATAAATATACTTCATCTTGCTGATGACGGGGTTTTGTGCTTTGTGTATGCTACTGATTCTGCTGGTTGCAAAGATTTATCAACCACTTGTGGTTACAAATAATGGATTTAATTTTTTTTGGCTTTAGAGACAATGAGAGCAGATGATGATAAGATATCCTGAAGGCCTTCTATATAATTTTATGTAGCTGTATTTTATATGGTTGTAATCAATTGCCAATTGTGCAGGCAATCATTTAATGTATATTTGTTTCATAAGATGCTATTTATATTTACTAGAAATCTCACCTTGGTGTGCAATGGGTACACAAAGGTCGCCTATAGAATTTTAGACAAAGAATCGTGTATCGTGTGGTCAACCCATAATCTTCATGAAATGAAGGTGAGCCCTACCCCCTACTATTGAAAGGGAGAAGCCCTACTATTTATAAGGCTCATAATCATGGGTACATAAAGGAGGTGTGGAAGGTTAATGGGGGAAACATTTGGTGGATTTTTTGCATACATTTGTGCAATATATAATGTTGTTTGTGCAACAAAAGTCTCAATGCAGAAGTGATATCAACTATTCATCCACTCGAAAAGATCCAATGATGATTGAAACAAACCCTGATCTAAGAAGATAATTACACTCCATTACGAATAGGTTGATGTTATGTTTTCAATAGGAAGAGAGGGTGACATAGAGGAAGGAAGAGCAAGAGAGAGGAGATGGAGATACAAAGGAAGATAGAGATAGAGATGGATAAGGAGAGGGATACAGAGAGATAACTAGATATAGATTGAGGGAGAGATATAAATAGAGATACATAGAGATATAGCTACTAGAGGTCTAGGAGGATGGAGAGGGAAATAGATTATTGGACATAGGTAGATATGTCTAGAGATAGAGGGAGATAGATGGATGAACATATGGAGATATGGCTAGAGATAAGTAAATGACATTTGTCATTGGATGGATTCGAAGGATTTTTGTGCTTAGAGAAGAGAGAAGATTAAGAGACAAAATGATAAAGATGCATTGATAGTTGGATGATATTAGACGAGAGATTGAGAGGATACCTCAAAAGAGAAAAGCAACGAAGAAAAGAGGTGTGGGTAATTTTATTTCTAACAAGAAGGAACGAAAATGCAAAAATGTGTCTGGCATATGGCACAAAAGAAGAGGTCGTAGAGGACTTGGAAGGTATGATATGATGAACTATAACTGATTGAATGTTTGAAGATGTTAAGTTGATGATCACCAAGACACAAAAAGTTAATGCAAGATATTAAATCAGTTAATATATTGTATTGTCATTGATGTCAACTTGATATAATCTATATGGTCATGTATATACTGCTAAAATACTTCAAAGAACCAATGAATCAAAGGCTATGCTATCAGAAATACATAAAAGTTAAGTATTCACAAAGTGACTGTATACATCGACGAAGTGCACATCGACAGACAGAGTAAACCAACAAGAGCAAAGTCACAGGGTTACCCGACGAGCAAAAGCACAACATTACCCATGAGCAAAGTCACAGTGTTACCCGACGAGAAAAGTCACAGTGTAACCCAATAGATAGAATTACAGTGTTGCCCGGGAGACAGAGATCCCGAAGACAACTGAAGTCTCACCAACGGAACAGTCAGTTGTCACCGAAAACTAACTGAAGTATAGACTGACAAAACGAAGAGTTCAGAAACGACAAAAGGCTTAGCTGCCAAGAGCTAAATATAGACTTAACTGGTAATTATCATTATTTTAATCGACAAGATAAAGCCAGAGATAAGTAAAGGATTTAAAGCTGTTTTGTCTAGTTGGCAAGAAGATCTCTACGAGATAAACATGAGTTTTGTTTTAAATCTAATTGGTGAGAATTGTGGATCACGCCAAGATCAAGAAAGCCAAGAAGCGGTGAAATCATGTCTATATAAGAGACAAGCTAATTCAATGTGAATTAGGGGGAGTGACAAGAAAATAGATGCTGAAGAGATTCTGAAGGAGAAGAAAGTCTTCATTCAGACCTGATCAATCAAGCTGAGGAAAGAGCTAAATTCTGCAGACACCGACGAATAGTGATACAACATCACAAAGAAGAACAGTGTGGAGCAAAGGTATTGAATTGATAACATTGATCAAAAAGGTAATGCACTTACAATAGATCTAAAAATATGCAATTCTAGTTGTATATGTGAACAGATCAATTTACTGTTTCAATTTAACCATTGAAGCATCAAGTCTCTTAACTAAGTAGGACTTAAAAGTCTTTTCTAAATGGGATACATCCCAAGGAGTATCAAAAAGTTTGATCATACAAAGTAGCATTGGTTATGCCCGATACCTATTGACAGGCCAAGTGAGTGTTTGATCAAGGATGGTAGCATTAGATGCCAGATACTAAGTGAAAAACTATTCATTTAAATCGTCTAACAAGGTCACACCTAACAGTGTGTTTGTAACCTTTAACAAGGGTTGGCTCTTCACTGAGCTCACTTCAGAAGAGTGAAAATTTGGGTTACCGGTCCCAGTGGGTTTTCCCTTAATAAGCTTTCCATGTTAAAAATCCATGTATTAATGTGTTTATGAGTCATTACTTTATTGTTTTGGATTTCACATAAGTAAATCTGGATTGATCGGTATACACTAGTTATTTATTGTATTTTGGTAAATAGAAAGATTGCTAATCGGTAAAAGTAAGAATAAGGTTTGAAAGAGTAATCTGAGCAATAGTTATTTGTTATTAATATTTCAAGGCAATCATCTTGTAGGAGTGAAGATAACTAGAGGCTTATAAATGTGGTAATAAGTTTTTGGGTTGATTTAAGGATTAATTTTTGAGGGCACTGGTTCACCCCGCCCTCTCAGTTATTCTAACAATTAGTATCAGAGCTTGTGTGCTTAGAAAGGGAGTTTAACAACTCAATCTAAAGATCACAATATGAACAGATGAGATGTGCCCAAGTTGAACAAAGACAACTTTGCTTCATGGAAAAGCAAGATAAGACTCCACTTATCAGGTATTGGAAATAATGTTACTCAATACTTAGATACTGAATATGTGTTGCCCACAGGAACACTCACAGTTTAACAAATGAGAGAGAAGCATGAGCACAACTGCATGATAATAGAGCTTGCTTCCTCACTCTCCGATGTTGAATTTGAAGATGTCAAAACATGCACAACTGCAAAGCAGATGTGGGATAAATTGAAACTTGTACATGTGGTGATATAAATGTTCTGAGAACCAAGACAGAAAGCCTTAGAGGAAAGTTTGATGATCTCAGAATGAAAGAAGGTGAAAGCATCACACAATACAACACAAGAATCAAAGAGGTAGTCAATGCTATCCGAGGATTTGAAGGTGTACTAAATGAAGAGACAGTGGTAAGTAAAATTCTAAGACCCTTACAACCTAATTATGCTATTAGAGTATCTTCCATACAAGAAATGAGAGCAGTAGAAAATAACAATGTTACTGTAGATAGTTTGATTGGAAGACTGATTTCATTTGAGATGAATAACTTTGATAGTAGTGTCTTACTAACATAGAGTCTGCATTCAAATCTTCTTTGAGAATAAGTAAATCAAGTCATAAACACACTATAAGAAAAGATAGTGAAAGTGAAAGTGAAGAAGAAGATCTTGATGAAATTGAAGCACTTATGGCTAGAAGAATGCAGAGAGGCAAAGGTAAATACAAAGGTAAATTGCCATTTGTATTTTTTAATTGTAAAGAGATTGGACACTTTGTTGCAAGATGTCCTAACAGAAGAAAAGATGACAGAAGTAATGACAGATCATTTGAAAAGAAGTTTGACAGAGGTAATAAACGAGATTACAGAAGCAACTGACAATCTAAAAGAAGAGATACCCGAGACTACAAGGATAAAGGAAAGAAGGCCAATTACCTAGCTACATGCAAAGATGAAGATAGTGACACCGAATCTGACGAAGTAATGAGATGGTGTTTGTGGCAGTAAAAGATGATTCAGATGAAGATGAAAGGTATGTAGAAACTGCACTCATATCCAAAGTTAGCAAGAATGCTATCTGGATCATAGATAGTGGTTGCACTCACCACATGACCGGTGACGTAGAAAAGTTTAATACTTTTGAGTATTATAATGGTGTACAGTAAGAATGGGTAATGACACACCTTGTCCAGTTGAAGATAAAGGAACTATAATGTTGAATAACCTGATAAAATGTGAAAATGCTTATTGGGTGAAAGAATTGAATTATAATCTATTGAGTGTTTCTCAGCTGAATAATTCAGGTCACAGAATATCATTTGAAAATAAGAAGGCAAAGATCTTCAATGAATCAGGAAGGTTGATTGGTACCCGTGAGCAGACAAAAGTTAACTTATTCTATCTGAATGATATTGACATCACTTGATTAATGGCTAGAAACGAAGACATATGGTTGTGGCATAAAAGATTGTGTCATGTAAACTTTGACAACATGATAAAGATAAGCAAAAAGAGAAATGTAAGAGGCTTACCGACGATGACTAAGCCCAACAATATCATGTGAAAAAATTGTAAAAAAAGGTAAGATGACAAAGTCTAGTTTCAAAAACAAAACCCATACATATGATTCTATTCTAGAATTAGTCCATACTGATCTATGTGGACCCATGAGGACAAAGAGTTACTATGGTGATAGATATTTCATTCTCTTTGTTGATGATTACTCTAGAATGATGACAGTTATGTTTCTAAAAGATAAATCAGAAGCATTCAAGATGTTTAAATGGTACAAAGCAATGGTATAAAAATAAAGTGGTAAGGAATTGAAATTCTTAAGATCAGATAGAGTAGGGGAATTTATTTCAGATGAATTCACTAACTTCTGCAACCAGCATGGAATCAAAAGACAGATCTCTACACCGAGAACACCACAACAAAATGGAATTGTTGAAAGAAGGAAAAGATCCATAGTTGATTGTGCATGGACACTAATGATAGAGAAAGGCATCACCCAAATCTTCTGGAGGGAAGCTGTTAGTACTGTTGTTTACACATTGAACGGAGTACAATTGAAGAAAGACACCAAGAAGACACCCTATGAGCTATGGTATGGTTACAAACTCAATGTAAGCTACTTCAAAATATTTGGTAGTCAATGTTATATCTTAAAAGATGATAGAAATGGAAAGCTTGACTCCAAAAATGATGAATGTACACCTTTCTAGGGTAATCCACCAAGAACAAGGCTTATAAATGTCTCAATAAAGCCTCTAACAAAATTGTTGAAAGTGCAAATGTAAAGATAGATGAATTTGTAGAGAAGAATGAAAAGGACAGCACAAAAGAACCAGAGGACTACAACAGGTTTGTTTACAATGAAGAAACTGACACTCTACCTGAACAACAATGTATAGCTCTTGAGCAACAAAATATTGCACCCGAGCATCAGGTTGCAAATACTAAAAATCAGGATATTGCTCAAGATGATGTACCAAGCGATGGAGATCAGAATGAAGGACAAAATGATGATCAAGATGATAGACAAAGAATTGAACATGTACTTTCCAGGTATGTTAGAAGGAACCATCCACATAACCAGATCATTGGAGATAAGAAGGCTGGTATGAGAACCAAAAGTAAGTCTCTAAACACAAGATATCTAATTTGTGATTTTGAGCCAAAATCTGTCAATGCTGCACTTGATAATGAAGAATGGATTAGTGCTATGAATGAAGAAATTGAGTAGATTGAGAAAAACAAGACATGGACACTTGTACCGAGACCAGATGACAAGAATGTCATTAGTACCAAATAGATATTCAGAAATAAGCTGAATGAGAATGGAGAAGTCACCAGAAACAAAACAAGACTAATATGCAAGGGGTATGCACAAGAAGAAGGCATTGACTATGGAGAAATCTTTGCACCCATTGCTAGGCTATAAGGAGTGAGAATATTACTTGCTTATGCTGCATTTAAAGGGTTCAAGGTATACCAAATGGATGTCAAGTCCTCATTCCTAAATGGAATACTTGAGGAAGAGGTATACATTGAGCAAACATAAGGGTTTGTTGATCCAGACAAGAGGAACATGGTATGTAGACTACACAAAGACTTGTATGGATTGAAACAAGCACCGAGAGCCTAGTATGAATGACTTTATTCTTATCTCATAAGTATTGGATTTGTAAGAACTAGTGAAAACAATAATCTTTATTTGAAGGAAGATACTGATGCTAACATTTTGATTGCTGAAATATTTGTTGATGACATCATATTTGGAGGCAATGATATGCTATGAAAATCATTTGCAAATAAAATGAGCAAAGAATTTGAGATGTCTATGTTTGGAAAGATCAAGTTCTTTCTTGGTCTACAGATCATGCAACAAAATGAAGGCATTTTCATTACACAATCCAAATACATCAAGGAAGTGCTGAAAATATTCAAGATGGAAGATTCCAAGCTAGTTGGAACACTGATGGCAACTGGATGTAAGCTGACAAAGGAGGACAAGTCACCTGAGGTAAATCAGACTTTGTATAGATCAGTGATTGGCAAACTCATGTATGTTGTACATACTATACCAGATATTGCACATGCATTAGGAATAGTTGCAAGATTTTCTGCTAATCCTAGGGAATCACATATGAATGCTGTGAAAAGAATCCTAAGATAGCTGAAGAATACCGAGGACTATGGCTTATGGTATAGAAGAGAAGACAAATTTAAACTTAAGGTCTTTACCGACGCTGATTGGGCTGGAAACATTGATGACCGAAAGAGCACAACTGGAGGAGCATTCTTTATGGGTAACAGACTTGTCACATGGATCAGCAAGAAGCAAAGACGCATCTCCCAGTCTACTGCAGAAGTATAGTATATTGCTGCTGCTTCAAACTGCTCAAATATTGCATGGATCAAACAATTACTGGAAGGTATGAATATGAAAATTCTTGAACCAGTAATTATCTATTGTGACAATATCAGTGCAATTAACATTTCCAAGAATCCATTCATGCATGCTAAGACAAAGCATATTGCTATCAAGTATCATTATTTGAGAGAACAGGTTCAAGAAAAGGAGGTGATACTTGAGTATGTGTAATCAAAGAAATAATTAGCTTATATCTTCACCAATCCACTGCCCAAGGATACATTTGAGTACTTGAGAAAGAGACTAGGGGTCAGACCCTTGTCTACTGGTCAGTGAGATGACTAAAAGGCTGCATCAACCTACATATTATCAGATGATCATTCATGTTGATGCAATCAAAGAGATGGACTTCAAAGATACATCTATACACAGCAAGGTACTTATCTACACCAAGCACCAGAGTTGTTATTATTGCTGATGAATTGGGAAATTCAAGGAATATATTGAATGGATACAAATGATTGTTTGGCATTACTGTCAAATATTTGTTTGGCATTGTTGTCAAAGGGAGAGATTATATCCAACATCAGATTATCCAAAGGGAGAGATGTAAACATTATCCAAAGGGAGAGATGTAACCAGAAAGGGAGAGTACATACAAAGGGGGAGATTGCTAACAAGAGAGAAAAGAGACATCAAAAGAAAAGAATAGTTAAAGGGAGAGAGTTTGACACAAGGATAGAAAGAATTACAGTGTTGCCCGACGAACAGAGACCCCGAAGACAACTGAAGTCTCACCGACGGAACAGTCAGTTGTCACCGACGACTAACTGAAGTATTGACCGACAGAACAAAGAGTTCATAAACGATAAAAGGCTTAGCTGTCAAGAGCTAAATATAGACTTAATTGGTAATTATCATTGTTTTAATTGACAAGATAAAGCCAGAGATAAGTAAAGAATTTAAAGTTGTTTTGTCCAGTTGGCAAGAAGATCTCTATGAGATAAAACAAGAGTTTTGTTTTAAATCTAATTGGTGAGAATTGTGGATCACGCCAAGATCAAGAAAGCCAAGAAACGGTGAAATCATGTCTATATAAGAGACAAGCTAATTCAATGTGAATTAGGGGGAGTGACAAGAAAATAAATGCTGAAGAGATTCTGAAGGAGCTGCAGACACCGACTAACAGTGATACAACATCACAAAGCAGAACAATGTGGAGCAAAGGTATTGAATTGATAACATTGATCAGAAAGGTAATGCACTTACAATAGATCTGAAAATCTGCAATTCTAGTTGTATATGTGAACAAATCAATTTACTGTTTCAATTTAA
>MU227427.1:155611-174138 GCA_018584345.1 Thuja plicata
TTAACCGAGCAGGACTTAAAAATCTTTTCTAATTGAGATACATCCCAAGGAGTATCAAAAAGTTTGATCATACAAAGTAGCATTGGATATGCCTGATACCTATTGACAGGCCAAGTGAGTGTTTGATAGAGGATAGTAGCATTAGATGCCAGATACTAAGTGACAAACTATTCATTTAAATCCTCTAACAAGGTCACACCTAACAGTGTGTTTGTAACCTTTAACAAGGGTTGGCTCTTCACTGAGCTCACTTCAGAAGAGTGAAAATTTGGGTTACCGGTCCCAGTGGTTTTTCCCTTAACAGGGTTTCCATGTCAAAAAATCCATGTGTTAATGTGTTTATGAGTCATTACTTTATTGTTTTGCATTTCACATAAGTAAATCTGGATTGATCGGTATACACTAGTTATTTATTATATTTTGGTAAATAGAAAGACTGTTAATCGGTAAAAGTAAGAATAAGGTTTGAAAGAGTAATCCGAGCAGTAGTTATTTGTTATTAATATTTCAAGGCAATCATCTTGTAAGAGTGAAGATAACTAGAGGCTTATAAATGTGGTAATAAGTTTTTGGGTTGATTTAAGGATTAATTTTTGAGGCCACTGATTCACCCCCCCCCCCTCTTAGTTATTCTAACATGATATTCAATGGAGATGAAGAAGAGTTTGTAGTAGAGACATGTATGTTGGAAGTCATGGAGAATGAGATCAAGGAGGTTATAGTAGAGATAAAGATGGTGCACTTTGAGGATCCCTTTTTTGACGTGTAGATTGATGCATGAGCATCTTGGGATCTTGGCAATCTTGCATCAACCAAAAAGATTTTCATTTTAGTTTATTTTCTTTTCTGTTCCTGTTGGACAGTTTTGGTGTTTTAGGTGGCAGTCACTCCAGTTGGCTCATTATCTTATGCGATCAAATGGGTTTGTTCTAGACATCCTGGTGAACCTTTGTCTAGGATCGCATCTTGTTTTGTTCTTTATGGGAGAAGATATCTTAAGATTGGTTCGGTCTTATTCTGTTCTTCATTGCCCAGTTGGTCTTGATGTTTTCCAAGACCTATATTTGATGTAACATTTTCTTCTTCTTGGAGGATGTGATCTTTTTTGGCTGACTTGTGGCTTGTGGTCTTATATATATTTGTAGTCTTAGAGTAGTATTAGGGTAGTAGAGGGTAGCATCCAAGAGGATGATAGTTCTGAGATGTAGCAGATCAGAGTTAGCATCTGAGATGATTTTGTAGTGGGTCATAATCGCGAAGGCCTTACAGCTCGACATGTATAAAGTCAATTTGGTGTAGGATCTTGTTGATGACAATAAAAATTATGTTAAATTCATATCACTGTGTTTCTTTGTTATTTCCGTTGTGTTGATTCGGGCTGCAAGGTTGGACATCTCCTTTGGGGATTTCTCCTTCCTTGATTGCATAAGATGGTATCAGAGCAAGTTTCGATCTTGTGGTGGCAGTAATCTAAGATCTTGGACTTGCAAAGTTCCTGGGGTGTTGCTTGTGAGGTGGCAGAGACTAGATCCAGCTTGCATCAACGAAAGGCTTGCGTAAGAGTGGTTGGAAGGGATTGTTGCGAAAGGTTGAGTTTTTACTAGTTGATGGCTAGTAGAGGGCTTGTTGAGGGGCAGCAGAAAGTGGATATGACCTGCGCTTGCTTTGAATTCGTGTGAGATGGATCAGAGAGGATTTTTTGTTGCTGTTGATGACTATGAACCTTGGAATAAGTTGTGTTCTTTGATGTATCTTGTTGGTGGATAGATCGCCGATTCGAGGTAGATTGCAAAGGTTGTCAATAGATCATCGATGGAGAGGCAATTGAAGTTTTGCAATCATACTACCGAAGTGAGGTAGTTTCACCTTAGGAGAGAGGAGATGCTGATGAAGAGGACTAAGCATGTGATGGAGAAGAGAAAGAGGAAGATGACCTTTGTCATTGGGTGGATTCTTTGAATTCCTAGGTTGGTTAAATTGAGAGAGAGAAGCGAGAAGATAAAATGATTGGGTTGAAGAGACAAGTGGAGGAAATAGAGATGGAGTTGCAGAGAAGATTTTCTTGTTCAGAAAGAGGATTCACTGGTGTGAATGTTGCAGAGGGAAGAAGTCTCGGTGAAGGCTTAGAGGATCATGCTGGATTAGAGGAGGAGCTTGTTGAGAAAAGTATACCGGTGAGTGTTCTTGCTTCTGAGAGGTCTGTAGATGAAGGAGTCATTGATGAGTTCATTAGCCGGTTGACTGGATCTGATGAACAAGTTTGTGAGTGCCTTGTTGTTGTGGGTGTTGATGATTATGAGGTTTCTTTGGGTGAACTTCTTATGATTGCATTTGATAGTTTGATTGAAGATAACTTGCTGATGAAAATTTTTGAGGTAGAAGTTGAGTGGGATACTTTGGTTGGTAAGGTTGAGGAGAGTTGTTTTCCTATGATTGAGAAAGAGTTTCCTCTAGTTGGATTTGGTGATCTTATTGAGATGATTGAAGAAGGTATAGTTGTAGAGAGTGTGGTTGTTGATGATACAATTGTTGAGCAGTATGACAGAGCTTTGGATGAGCTTGTTCTGAGTGAAAAGTTGCACACTGAAGCATTTCAGTTTGATGCTAACTTATTGTAGAGATTACTTTGTGGATGTGAAGCTAAGGGTTTGGGTTACCTTGTTGATACCTATGTGTTTGGTGGTAGAGATGAGATTGTTGTTGCAGAGTAGGTTTGGAAGGTAGAGCAGAGTTCCTTTGGAAGAAATTGGTTCTTCGACTTGAGGATGGATATTCTAAAAGTGAAGATAAAGATAGGGTTGGTGGAGTTAGTGTTAATAAAAAAGGATGTGTGGATAATGGTTAGAGGTGGTGGAATTCTTGAGTTCCTTGTTGCTGATGATCTGATGACTGAGAGTAATCAGATGTGTGCTAAAGATGGAATGAAGTTGCATAAGTTGTGTAGAGAGTTTGAGAAGGAGAGTGCAAATCTGATGCATTGCTTTGTTGTTGATAAATTTGGATTTGTTAGAGAGTTTGGTATCTAGTTTGATTTGGTGCAGAGGATGTGGAGATTAGATTAGAGAGGGCAGAGAGTTCTTGTGTACCGGTTCATTTTCTTAACCATGAGGGTTGGGAAGCCTAAGGTTAAAATGAAAACTTGTATCTAGTTGTGGATTTCTTCTATAGCTGCAAAGTGAGAGGCTCACTTTTTATTAACTCGGGTGTTAGATGTAGGAGCATCTTGGGATCTTGGAAATATTGCATCAACCAAAAAAATTTCCTTTTTAGTTTGTTTGTTGTTCTATTCCTGTTGGGCAGTTTTGGTGTTTTAGGTGGCGGTCACTCCAGTTGGCTCATTATCTTATGCAATTAGATGGGTTTGTTCTAGACATCCAGGTGAACCTTTGTCTAGGATCGCATCTTGTTTTTTTCTTTCTAGGAGAGTATATCTTAAGATTGGTATGGTAACTAAAATTTAATTCAAGCATCTATAGTTCTCCATGTGCTTAGGAAAGTATCTAAGGGGACTAAGGGAGTTGAAAGTATTTGATATTTGTGGCCTATGTCTAAAGGCAATTTTTTTTTTATATGAGAGAATGCATTTCTACTAAGAAAATCCCCATGTTGGCATGGATTTGGGGAGGGGAAAGAGTCAAGCTTTCACATGCCTTGGTGGGCATAAAGAAGAATAGAAAAGACAACTCTTTAGGCACCCACTTTGGAACATTGAAAACACAACACCTTGGGCACCCTCTTGGGGAAGTTGAAGAGTTATCTATTGACTTTGTGTTGCATTTCTTAATTGCCATGTGTTGTTCTACAATAGGGGGCATCAAATTTCCAAAGAGGCACACAAATTCTATAGAAGGGAGGCTTGGACTAGTGGTTAAGCCTTTGGAGTTGAGCTCTTCCCTTCCAAGGTAAAGAGTAGTGAGTGTAGATGAGTGCCTTTTAGCTCTAGCTTGTAGATTTGTAAAGCCTAATGGCTAATATTTGTTAATTGAAGAATTTGTATTACATTTTATTAAGAAATACAAGGCAAGTTATTTCTTATGAATTTGTTTTATTCTCTTTATTATGTTATGCACAAATATTGGGTGGACCAACCTAGGGTGGGTTAATCCTCATCTAGTGTAACAAAGCATGCACTCAAGGTGTTTAGAAAGTCCCACAGATCATTAATTGTTGGACTAGTTTACATTTTGAGAGATTTTTGGAAGGCAAACCTTGTAGTGGTAGATATATTTGATATATGATGATATACATTACAAATTATATTTATATGCATCTATACTTTTTTTAAAATATCTAGATTACATCAATATCATAATTTCCACCCCTTTTCTAAATAAGTAAATTATACCATGATGAGTAAACATACAACTCTCCTTTTTTTGAAGAAATAGATTAGAAAATGATGAGCTTGAGAACACATCTGAGCTAGAGCTCGTCCTTCTGCTAAGCAAATAAAAGTAGGGAAATCTCATCTATCAAAGTCACCTAGAGGTTGAAGCTAGCCCAATTGTGTCTCCAAGGGTTTTAATCTTAAGTGTGATCAAGTAATATACTATCATCTTCACTAATTGTGCTCAATCTATTGAACTACATACAACCCTTTGACATTGTTTTTATTTTGATAAATAAATATTATTTACTTTTGAGGAGCATGACATAGATAGATACATATGCATATGGATATACATAAGTATGTTTATGTATAGACATAGACATATTTGATTAGGACTTATTTTTTATTTTTCATAATTATATATAAATCTTATATTTTAGTTATGAATTTACATAATATGATATTAGATTTTATGCTAGGTGACTAAATAATATATTAGATTACATTAGTTCGAATTTATTAATAATGATACAATTTTACAATATCAATGTATAGAATTTTATTTAGGTTTATATTAAATTCGTTGCAAACAAATATATCAATGTGTAATTCACTCAAAATGTATCTTTTCATTTCAATTTTTATTTTTATTTCAAGTTCATGTTAAAATCAATAAATTTAAACATTTGCATTTGTAGTAAAATTTGACTAAATTTTGGTTTAGTAGATCAATTTCTAAATGATAAGAAGAAACATACATTTTTTAATATTATTCAAATTAATATAAATTTAATTAAGTTATATCTTTGGATATATCAATCAATATTTTCAAATTATTTAGATTATTTAACTAGGTTAAGTGTAGGATAAGGCTACTTCCTTTATACTAATAGAAAATATAAATAATAAATAGAGAGGGGTTATTACAATCTTTATAAATGTATAAAAACATAATTATTAAAATATGCTATAGAATAAATTCCTAACTAAAAAAGTTTCAACTAAGCACAAAAAAGACAAAATTAAAAAAATGTAATAATTATCAAACTGTTACCACCACTTTATATCCAAATTCAATTGAATTCTTCCTCCTCAACCATAATAAATGTTTTTGAAAAAATTCAATTAAATTCTTCCTCAACCATAATAAATGTTTTCGAAAGACCAAAAGATATATCAACAACCATATTGATAGTAAGTAAAATTAGTTTCAAATAAAAAAATTTAGTTGACTTTTTTGTGTTGATCCTTTAATAGTGTCAACTTGATTCTGCCCATCCTCCTCGACCATAATAAATGCTTTTGAAAGATCAAAAGATATATCAACAACCATATTGATAGTAAGTGAAATTAGTTTCAAATAAAAAATTTAGTTGACTTTTTTGGGTTGATCCTATAATAGTGTCAACTTGTTGAAAATGAGTTTTAAAAAAGTAATTGTATTCGAAGGTACATAAGATTTGTATGATGGGAGAATTTAAATTCATTTTTTTCCAGTTCTAAGTGTTACATGATAAAATTTTTTATTGAAAAGGCCACATAAAAGAATTTATCTTCAAATAGAAAGTTTTCATTCAAATGTCTTTATGTTGCCCCTTTCCTTATATTAATTTAATTTTTAGAAAAAAATGTTTCAAAGCAAGGTTGAACCATTGAGACACAATCAAACATCATTCTTCTCCAAGAAACATAATTAAATCTTGTGGAAGCATATAAACTTTTGAACAATTGGAAACACTAGAAATGAATTTTTAGGGAGGCAGATGGTGCCTCTAGGGGATTGGGATTTATGCGGAATCCCCTTATAGTTCTACCAACTCTAATTGCACGGGAAAAACACTAGCAATTGGTACACATTCAATCTCTTATATTGAAGAAAACAATTTACATTTTTAATATTTATGATGCAACAAAGGTAGTGCAAAGACAAGTTCTATGGTCGAACCTATCCAATGAAATTCAAGTATTGAGAAAGGAGGTTGTCATTCTAGAGGTAATTTTAATTTTCAATGCTGCCTTTAGCTGCATACAAAAAAGGACTTAAACTTTTTGGCTCTTTCCACTCTTATTTCCAATTTTTTTTTAGCAACAATGGTCTCTAGGAAGCACACAGTGGTACAAGCTCTTTTCTCTTGGACAAATAGGAGAAAATGTTTCCTCAATATTGCATTAAAAATTGACCACTTCTTCCTATTAGGTGACTAGACATATCTGAGAGCGGTACATTTGAGGCGAGAATATTACCAATCACGAGATTAGATCATTATCTTGTTTCCCTGATCTTACAGCATGATGTTGTACCAATAGATGCCCATATAAGTTTGAAAAAATGTGGTTCAGGGATAATAGTTTCAAGGAGTGGATTTCTCAATGGTGGTCTAAAGCTCCCATATGGCAAGGTAAAAATGCATTTTATTTTTCAAAATATTACAATTCTTGAAAACGAGAATAAAAGAGTGGATTTCAAGGAGTGGATTTCTCAATGGCGGACTGAAGCTCCCATATGGTAAGGTAAAATTGTTTATTACTTTTTAAAATATTACAATTCTTGGAAACGAGAATAAAAGAATGTAATAGAACCCATTTCAAGAATATCTTTAGTGAGAAGGTGAGAATTGAGATAGAGTTAGACTTGTTGCATGACAAAGTAATTAAAGAAGGCATGGAAGAGCATGATTTTCAACGAGAAATGTCTCTTAATTCAAAATATCAGGAAATTTTAGCTAGCGAAGAGGCATATTGGAGACAAAAGTCCAGGGAATGTTGGTTGAAACAAGGTGACAAAAATATGAAATTCTTCCATAGCTTGGTGAAAATTAGAGGATCCTTGAACATAATTCATTTAGAAAAAATTATATTGATAGGGAAGTAGTAATTTTTTTCAATAAATTATTAATAGTAGGTGTCCTAAGATGGGAAGATCTTGATTTATTATGCTGAAGGCGTTCCTTTTTTGAAGAAGATGAACTCACTTTACCCATCAACGGTTGGCAATGCTAGAAATGAGTGGCAAGACGATTAAAAAAAACTTGACCATTCATTTTGCCGTTGTCATATTTGTCTTCTCCATTAATTTTCTGTGACCATTGAATTTCGCGTGACTTTTTTGGGACGGTTTTTTATTATTACCATTGTCACCAGCCACCTCTCTTTGTTTCCGACGTCCGTGATAGATTTTTTAGCAACATTTTTCTCAAATGAAAGTCATCACCGACATGTCTGACTCATAATTTAGGTGTTCGATCCTATCATTGTTGTCCGTTTTAATCACCGTATAGCTGAAGAAATTGGCCAACCAAGGTAGGGACAGTGCAAGACGATTATCGATTAGTTTTCACCAATTTAATTCTGCCATCTCACATTTCGCATAGAAACTGTGACGCTTTTCCCATATTACGGTTATGTAATTAATTTTTGTTTTATTTTATTTCTAATTACTTTATAATATCCTCCAAAACAATGTTCGGTGACGTGTTTTTTATCATTTTTATTTAAATTATATATTTACTTTTTTTTTGCATCTTTCTCGATTTTAAGATAAGTATAATTAACATGGAATCTATAATTATTTTTTTAATATAAGATGATTAACCATTTATATTGTTTGAAAATCTTTGTAAAATGTTAAATAAATTTTTTAATTATTATATTATTAATTTTTTTATTTAATATATTTTCATATATTTTTGAATTAAGTTCTAAACAATTAAATTTAAAAACTATTTAATTTAATTATTTATTAAAGTAATAAATTTCTTATATACTAAGGTAATTATTACTTCTTATTATTAATTTTGTTTATTTTAAATTTTTTTTCATGAACATTTCAATATTATATATTTTACTTTGCAGTTTGAATTATATCTTAGTTTTAAGTTTTGATTTAAATTTCTTATTTTAGTTATTTATGTATATTTTGTGAAATTAAAATAAGAAATAGTGGTTATTAATAGCAATTTATAAATTATTTGCTAAATACATAAATTTTTTTTTTCTCTTAGTTAATAATCAAATTTGTAAATTATGTAGTGGTAGATAATCATCTCTCTCTCTCTCTCTCTCTCTCTCTCTCTCTGTGATAGGATCATACTTGATTTAAAGTTTTCTCTTCAATCATGTTTGGATCCAATATAAGTGGATGCATAGTTAATTTTAAGCTATGGTTTCTCTACAAAGACCTTTGTTAAACAAATCTCACCATTTGTGATATAGTTCACCTATTAACCTCATGTACTAAGGGTTAGTATTGTATTTTAAGGTTTAGGATTAAGATTATAGTTACAATCATAGTTAGGGTTAAGGTTTACACCATTTACTATTACCATTAGGGTTAGGATCGATATTTACAATTACAATTCTGGTTGGGCATAAGGTTTAAATCATGGTTGTAATTATGGTTAGGGTTAGGGTTTTGCTTATTGTTAATATTTAGGCTTACATTTTGGATAAGAGTTTAGGTTTAGGCCATGCTCGGGGGCAAGGATTTAGTTGAGAGTTTGGTTTACGATATTGTTTAGGAATAGGATTTAATGTTTGGGTTAGGTTAGGGTTAGAGTTAGGGTTGTGGTTAGGGTTGCCAATAGGGTTTAGGCTTACAATTATTGCTAGTATAAGGGGTTACATAATGGTTAGTAATATGGATAGGATTATGGTGAAGGTTAGGATTGAGGTTAGGGTTAGGATAATGGTTTACGTTTATCTTATGATTAGGGTTAGGGTTATATTTATAATTTTGTTTATGACTATGTTTACCAATAAGGATTATGATTAAACCAATCTTATCCAAACATCGTTGACTAAATAGTTTGCCAAATGACCTTATTAGTTGCACAAATATATGCAACAAAATAGACCAAAATTTTCCCCAGTTCACCTTCAATATCTCTTCGACGTACGCATTGCACCCTAAAGTGCGATTGCTAGTTGTTATTGGTCTTCCCATATTATTATCTCCAGATCAAACCAAATGTTAGTGGAAAAAGAGAGTATAGAAGTCAAGTATTCTCTTTTTGCTATGGAAGGTGAGAAGGCACTTGGCTTAGATGGGTTTCCAACCCTTTATTTTTTAGCGTTGCTGGGATATTATTGGTGTAGATCTATGGAAATTTGTGGAGGAGTCAAGGCAAGATTGTTTGATTCTTAAAGGCCTTAACAACACCTTTATAGTGTTGGTGCCTAAAAAGGAGAATTGCCAAACCTTTGAAGACTTTCGACTAATAGCCTTCTGCAACACAATCTATAAGGTGATCACAAAGGTAATGGAAAACTGACTAAAGAATGTCTTGGGAAATATTATTTTTGAAGAATAGAGCGGATTTTCTCCTAACATATCCATTGCAGACGGAGTCATAATTGACCATGAGGCTATCCACTCAATCAGGACTGCAAAAACAAACAGGATGTTTGTGAAATTAGATATTTGGAAGGCATATGATTAGATAGATATACACTTCCTTTTGAAAGTTCTTTATAGATATAGATAATCCACGGTTTTCAGTTTGGTAAATGGAAATCCCCAAGAATTTTTTCCATTCCACGAAGGGGCTGAGGTAAGGTGACCCTTGATCCCTTTCTATTTATAATAATGATGAAAGTTCTTGGGAGATTGATTGGTTTGAAAGGCAAAATAATCTATGGAAGGGAGTGAAGGTCGCTGAAGGTTTAGATAGCATTTGCCATTTGTAGTTTGTAGATGATACATTACTAATGGGAGATGCTTCACTTAGAAGAAAGAATAATGAAGTAAACACTAGATCTTTATAGCAAATGTTCAGGCCAACAAATTAATTGGCACAAATTTGATATCTTCTTTTTCAATACAAGAATGCACAAAAAATTGGAAATTCTTGTATCCTGGGCATTAAAATTGGGTCCTTACCTAGAAAATGTATTGGTATCCCGATGTGGATGGGATGTCTAGGTCAAATCTATGGTCCAATCTCATGGGTTTCTGATTTAAAAAAATGGAGTAGAAGAGTTGTTGGTTATCATTGGATGGTAGGATACTAATGCTTAAATCAATCCTATCAACCATGCCAATTTTCCCCGTGTCTTGCCTCAAGATGCCAATTAAAGTAATTAGTGCTAGCGAAAGGAGAATGATAAAATTTTTATGGAATGGTGCTCAAAACCAAGACAAAATCCCATTATTGGCATGGGACAAAGTATGTAAATCTAAATTACAAGGCAGGGATGGATTACATAATTGACAACCGCTAAATAAAGCAATGGGCGTCAAGCTCATCTGGAACCTACATCAACACTCTGAGCAAAAATGGGAAGGACATTATGAGCAAAATATTTAGAAAGTTTAGAAAAAGAAAGAATTTTCTCTATTGCTAATCCTCTGCGAGGTTCGGCCATATCAAAATTTATGATTTCTTGTAGGCATTTTGTTTCAGATCATATAACGTGGCAGATTGGGGATGAAAAATTAGCGGACTTTTGGGCAAACTCATGGAATGGTAATGACACCTTGGCAATGGATAACCAGTTTAGAGAACTTAAACTAGTTACAAAAATTCAATGGGGAGAGAAGGTGGTTGTACATGAAAAGAATAACCAACAATGGTGTGGAAACCTGGCAATAGAAGTCACCAACAACTCTTAATATGATTGTGGAGAAAACGAATCTTCTGCAGGCTATTATCAAGGAATGAAAATACTTCCCTCCAGGGAACGAGATAAAATCCTATGGTGCAACTCTTCTACAGGACTATATTCAATCAAAATTGGTTACAATATTTTGGAAAGATCCACTATTGTTGATTCATGGCAATATCCATTATGTTGGTACAAATATGGGCTACCCAAAGAAAATTCCTTTGCATGGAAGGCCTTGAGAGGGAGAATACTAACAAGTGATTGATTGTTAAAGATTGGTTTTTCGGGACCTTTTAAATATTTTTTATTTGGCTGCAACTCAAAAACTTTGGATCACCTTTTTGTATAGTGCGAATTTGCACAAATCTGTTGGTGGTTTATCATAGGTAAACTACAATAGAGTTTTCCTTTGCATGATACTTTAATTTAGAGTTTTCCAATGTTGGTATTTACCTAATCAATTATCTACCTTCTCAAGTATTTGGGGGCATTTGTCTGTCTATGATTATTTGGGAGCTTTGGAAAGAGAGGAACAAGTAATTTGTTTACGATAGAGAGGATGCAATGCATAAAATTTGTGGAAGGATTGAGATTGCAATTTCTAAATTAGTAAGCACGGCTATAGCTTTCATGAATGTTTCCAAAGTCATTTTTTCTCATAATGATAGAGTGATTCAACAAAATTGGTCATTGATTAAGTTTAGTCCCATAAATGGGGCTTCACTGATTAATCCAACATTCCAAAAAGAGACAAAGGAGAAGTCAATCAAATGGAGTCCTCAGAATGGGATGGTTAAAGGTAAACTTTGATGGGGCTTCGAGCATAAATCTAGGCCCTTCCGGGGTTGGGTTTGTTGCAAGGGATCATGATTGCAACATTTTGGTATTTGAGGCCCAAAAAAAAAAACTCAGAGATGGTACCAATAATCTTGCTGAGGCCCAAGTGACATGGTTACCATTCAATATGGAAAATTGTTTCTCCTTTGGCAATATTCATTTGGAATGAGACTCAAATAATTATTAATACATTAATTTTGGGGGAAGTTGAAGCTTGGGTGTTAAATAGATATATTACACCCACTGTCAACCCTAAACCCTTCCAGGGCTGGGTTCGCTGCAAGGGATCGTGATGGCAACATTTTGGCATTTGAGGCAAAAAAGATCAGAGATGGTACCAATAATCTTGCTAAGGCCCAAGCGACATGGTTGGCATTCAACATGGAAAAATGTTCTCCTTCAGCAAAATTCATTTGGAAGGGGATTCTCCAATAATTATTAATGCATTAATTTGGGGAGGGGGTGGGGAAGCTGAAGTTTGGGTCTTAAATAGATATATTACACCCACTATCAAACTTTTGAATACATTTGAAGAATTTAAAATTATACATATAATACGCGAGGGAAATACTTTGGCGGATAAGCTTTCCAAGATAGTCATTGCATTTTTAAATGAGGGGAGTTTAAACGAAGATTTTTTTAATGTGGACATAAATGAACTTACTGCCTGTACACCACCACTATGGGATGTGATGCCATGGAGAAACAAATAGAGTGACCTACATGCGAAACCCTAGAGATGGGTCATGATGGTCTCATATGTTTTTTTAATTTTGAAAGAAATTTTAGCAATGTTTAATCTTCTATAATGTGGGGTGTCCCTTGTAGGTTGTATCTATCAAAGAGATATTTTGTTTTGATCTCTCTTAGTAATCTACTTTGTATAGTGTTGAGAATTTGTTTGTATTTTCTCAGCCTTTTATAATGTAAACTCTCCATAATATAGAGGGGAGAGGAACTAGGGCTTTATCTGAGATTATTATTTGTTGGGATATTTTTCGGGGTGGTAGATTATCATAATAGTAATATGGAAAGCTTGTAAGTGTTAGGTAGTTGTGATTTCAATATATCTCTCCAATGTAAAACCTTTTTTATTAATATTAATACATAATACAATTATTGCCGATCAAAAAAGAAGCAAGTGTTGAACCATTAAATAAAGTCACTATAACATGACATTGCAAGATCACATGCCTTAACGTAAGCATTCTTAAAAGTAAATTTATATTATATTATATTTATCTTCTATCTTTGTGTGAACGTAATTTATCCAAATATAATAGTTTATTTTTTATGCTCTTGAAAAATCATATAAATTTATTAAAAGTATGTGTCCTAGAGTTGATATCCTTATTTTATGAAAAAGGAGCTATAGCATAATATTGCTTTAAATTATAATCATTGAGATTTCAAAAATATATGTAAAATTAAAAAGAAAAAGAATAAAAGGGGATTGATTGTATTTCCTATTGCACAATTGGAAGGAAGATGACCTACTAGGTTCAAGAGGACTTAAGCACTAAATGAGTGCATTAAGCCTATAAATATTGCAAAGAATAGTTCTGCGCAAAAGATAGCAAATAAATATTTGTTTTGTTTCAAGTTATTGTCTCTTGGTATACATTAAACCTGACTAGGTTATCATCCCAATATCTATTAAATTATATGGTGGTTATTTCAAGAATATATGGTTAAATATTTACAAGGAAATCACTTGGGTCTTGAGTTGTAATCTTATGAACTCACCCTCAAAGATAAATTTGTCTATACACTAATTCCATTCTCATAAACATTACTTCAAGATCATAATCAATAATAACCCGTGATCCTCACCATGTGTAATCTTGCTAGAAGAAAAACTAGTTCATAATTAATCACGAAATTGTTCTTGAACAAATTTTAATTTCAAGGAAAAAATCCTTGGGTTGTGTTGGTATACTTTTTCCTTAACCAAGTTTTCGTCATTATTTTCCTGAAGTGGGTGTCAGTCAATGGAGAAATTGACTAGGGACTCTACCCTATAAAGGGTTGCGTACATACTTATATATTTTATAAAAAATATAATAATTCACATATGATGCATTTTGTACCATTACTATGGATAACCTAATAAGATATGGTTGAAAGTTAAAGATTTGAATTACGAAGTCTTTGGGCATGAATGTAGGCAAGGCCATCAACTATGAGCCCCCAAGACTTGGGTATGGCCCCTTAGGTTTGTCTTTAAGGATTTAGATGGTATTATTTCACTTCTTGATGATAATTCTTGCAAATAAGATATTAATGTAGGCTATGTTATGATTATATGTCTAATATTTGCATCGTGTCGTACATACATGTGTTGAGTTACATGTAATGAGACACAGTGAAAAAACAAGAAAGTGAAGCTCAAGTATGCAATGCTAATTATTTGTTGATTGAGTATGGCAATAGGTATAATCTTTATCCTCTTGGGTTCTATTTAGATGATATAACAAATGAGATTATTCTATGTTGCTTAATTTAATATAGTACATTTTTTCTTTTAAATTGCTGCATGTTTTAGTGAGTATTGTGTTCTCATGTTGAGGGTTCCTCAGTGATACATTATACAAGTCCTAATTTATTAAGGAATCTACCACTTTATTTGCCAAACAAAAAACTTTTCCAAAGGACTCAAGTTTGTAATAAAATATTAATAATATTTAAATAAGGGGAAGAATGCTGCTTACTAGTTTTGATAATATATTCATATGGTCACATTTAATAATTGTGTTAAAATATTTTTTTCATAGCCAATAGACTCAATAATAAATTAAAAGCTTAAAATTTAGGTAAACTTTGATTGTTTCTAGCCATATCATCAAAATTTAGTTTTACAAAAACTATAAGAGAGATAATTTAGTTGATTTTTCATCTATCCAACTTTTCAATATGAACATTGAAAGTTTCATTATTAAGGGTTATTTAATATTTATCATTTAATATCAATTTATTATATATAAGATATCAACTCTTGTTTATATAATAAAAAATATATAATAGTTGATATTTAAATTCTAATTTAGTTAATTGATGTCAATTGATCAATCTTAATATAGATTAACTAATATCAATTGTTATAAATTTATATAGATTTATTTAAAGAAACTAATGGCATTTAAGATAACTAGCACTTGCAACTAGGAGAGGTGCAATGGTCACGCCGATAGTTAATATATAATGGGCAGCTTCTTTTTCTTCTTCTTCTTCTTCTTCTTCTTCTTGCTCCTCCTCCTCCTCTTCTCCTCCTCCTCCTCCTCCTCGCATAAATATGATGTAAAGGATAATCAAGTAAAGTGATCATTCAAAAGAAATTCTGCCACCTTCTCCTCCTCCTCCTCCATGCATAAATATGATGTAAAGGATAATCAACTAAAAGGATCATTCAAAAGAAATTATGCCACCATCCCAATGCCCCTAAATGGAGAGGCATCTAAAAACTTCCATACACGTAAAATTTTAAATTTTTTAAAAAGCTTACATATGCTACAAATCATTCTATAAACGAACACCATAAAAAACTTCTATATACTTCAACAAAAAGATCTCCCTCTCTTGAGTGTCCTTCGAACATGACCGTCGAAGCATTGTCTCCGATCTCCACGCAAGCAGACGGGAGAATGTGTAACGGTTCTTGAAACCCTTATAAATTTATGTCCATTCAAGAATCCACACTCGGATTTCTAAATCAACACTCTGCCAAATAAGACCATTTCCACCATCCCAACTCGGGGCTATTAGAAATCCGAAACATAAACAAACTGTCCAATTAGTGTCGCTGTTATGAAGCCCGAACATAAGCCAAAATGGATTATTTAAAGTCAATTTCTCATAACTCAAAACTGATTCTTTTCACTGTACTCTTTCAACAAACTAGAAACCACGAAACATATAAGAACCAATTCATAACGAAATTATGAAACCGAACCGAACTGTAGGAGATATAAAGTAAATGACTTGACGAAATCTGAAAACATCATTTGATCGAATACAAAATACATTGAAATCCAAATTGCATACATAACATGCATGAACTCCAACACTAGTTAACTTTGAAAGTTTCTCTGCATGATATTTTTAAATATCTAACTTCTTCATTTCACACTGCAATTTCTATATTGTACATCCCATTCCTTGTAAAATTCAGACAGGGAGTGACTCGAGCCCCGGTCAATTGGCGGACTTCTATCGTCGGTCATTGTATCATGCATCATCAAAATGATTGAGCCGAACGAAAGTAATGGAGTGACATGCACACAACAATTAGCGCATATATACAAAATTAAAATGAAAGAAATGTATTTCTTATTAATTTAGAATGTCAATTACGGTTAAGATATTTGCAAAATCAAGAATTCATGGAGATGGCCTGAAAGAGTGTACAAGGAAAGAACAAAGAACACCCCTCCGCTGCTTAGCAAAACTCGCCTGTCTCTAGAAATTAACCTGCAAAGAGAGCAGAGAAATTGATATCAAACATGCAATGAGATTTTTAATATCAATAATATAGAGTATAGATGTGCCACTCTACTTAACACACATGTAATTTAAAAGAATCAACCATATATATCAAACCAAAAACGCAAAATCTTTTGAGGGAAGTGCATCTTCCAAACTAAAACTGTCAAAGGAGTTTCTTCTCCATGAACAATCAAAGGCAGAGAAAGATCAACAAATGTCTCAAGTTTTTTCATTATTTACAACTAATGCTCAATCGAATCAGCGTTTGACATTTTATCTCTTTTCGAGTCCCTGTCTGCAAAATAATTTAGTGAGGAGGTCACAACCCCACTTTCAACAAACTCAAAAGTTGATACGCCATCATCTTGGCACAGTTCAGCTAGAATATCAGCAATGATTGATGGTATTTTGTTGTTATCAGAGACAACACAACTCATTTTACCCATTCGTTTTGCTTTTCCCTTACCTTGTTTAGGGTTGCATCCAATTTTTCCATTGAAACCATAATGACCATCATATACAACCCTACTTTGTTTGCCCTTCATTGATTTACCCTCCAAGTCGCACAAGGCCCCATCTAACTTGTTACAAAGATTTGTCAACTTGCAAAAACTGTTTGAAGCTCTAGCCCCTGGATTTGAATCAAAGTATGAAGCCTTAAATTGCCTTGCATGAGCATTGACAATTTCTTCTATTTGACTTGCTTCACTTTTTGACCATGCATTCCGTGTTGTATGAGTTCCATCCTCTCCCGAGACAGTGCTCCCTGTAGATATAATTGTACCCACTGTATGAAAAACAACTTCTGTCATGAACATATTGAAAATCATGTCCGACAGTTTTTGAATTAAAATTTCTGCCATCTTTAATGCTGCAAGTGAAATTTCAAAATCTTTCCGACATAAAATTCCCGCCAAAACTCTGCAGATATTAAAAAACACAAGTTGTGGGTGTCTGAAACATATAATTGAATAGGTAAATATTTAAAAAATGAGTGCACTATGTGAGATATACCTTGATATGTTGGTTTCCTGTAATAAAGGCTTCAACATCTCTGGAGTGCTGAGGTACAATAGTTTTCTGATAACTTCCAGACATTGGTGGCTAACTTGAGCATTGATACTTGAACCATATACCTGCAAAAGCATTGACACTTATATAGTGCAAACACATGTTAATGCTAAACTAGTCTCTAGATTCAATTTATATTAATTGTTACCTAGATCATAAGTTGAAAAAGGTTCATTCCAAATTCCACCAAAAGCTTAGGTTTTTCTTGAAATAGTTTTTCTTTGGCGAAGTTATGTGTATGATCAGTTTCATCACTGGTGGGAAGTGAAATTTTCTCATTGGATACCGATGGAAGAAGATCATTCACAAAGGAGACAATCTCATACAACTGTAGGAAAAACAATGTGAGTCAGTTCACAAATAATGTCATTAAATTTTAACAATCCATGAGATTAACGCTAATTTGTTTTTTAATTTGATTGTGTAAGTTTTTATATATAGAACAAATATGGAAAAGAGGAGAATGAACCTGATTAGTCAGATTGTTTGGAGACAGAGGAATTGTCATCTGTGAAATAATATCAGAAGCAGTAAGAATGTCCCTAAGGATGCTAGATATTCCCATTTCGATCATTTCCCCTGACAATACAACAGAAGCACTTGCACACTTTGAGAGCAGCCCAATCAGCGCCTGGAGCAAACCACAAGAATTATTTCAGCATTTAATCATAACATTTACCTAGAATTCAAATGCTCTTCATCCAAATAATCTAAATAAAAATACCATGAATCTTGGTGAACAAAGAGATGCCTGGCTACTGGGTGAGTTGGTGACAGACATCAAACTTATAGCTTTGGCTACCAGACCATATTTAGAAATCTCTTCTAAATTCTCTCGAGAAGCAGCAACAACTCCTGCAATTTGAGATAAACAGACACATGCATGCCCTACCATCTGAAATCCAACACATTTTTTATTAGATAGTGCTGCCCCACATTATTAAGAGAATACTGAACAAGTAGTTAAATAAAAAAATCTTAGAACTTAGAGAAGTAGAACACATTGACCCATAACACTGCATGAAACAAGAAACCAGAGATAAAAATAACTAAATCTTCAGATCCCAGAGTTCAAGTCTACAGTGTATAATGCCAATCTAAAGATAAAATAACTGTCTATGGAGAATCAGAATTCAAAAGGTACCTGAGCATCAGGATCTGATAAAACACCCAACAGTATTGGAATTTCTTCCATAGCCAAACC
>MU227427.1:174188-186368 GCA_018584345.1 Thuja plicata
AGATAAAATAACTGTCTATGGAGAATCAGAATTCAAAAGGTACCTGAGCATCAGGATCTGATAAAACACCCAACAGTATTGGAATTTCTTCCATAGCCAAACCAATAGTAGATGGTGAAAGTTCTAAACTAATAGTTGCCGCAGTTGACAATGAATGTTTCTGTAAAATTTTAAATTTGTTAGCCACAACAATGTACTTCAATATTCAGAGAAATGTACTATGAGGCTTTACATTGGAAGCCTACCTTCAAGATGCACACTTGTGAGAGATCTTCTCCAAAGCCAGTACAGACTGCAGTGCAATGGAAGTCACAATTTAGCTCAAATTTGAAACTCAACAAGCTATTGTTTGAAAATATGTGGCAGTAGTTTTGATTTAGTTAAACATGAATTTTGAAAGGGTTTTAAGCATTAAATCTCAGCAAAATAAAAAAGGACAATCATAACCAATCAGCAACAGAACAGATGCTATACAATTGATAACAGTTTAAGAAAGAAGCATTCTCATTTTCAACAGACCAATAGACTATCATCGTAATTGGAAATATAATAGTTACAGCACAATTCCCCCTTTTCATATGAATTTTGTGTTTTCTGAGAATTAAGCAGCCTATTTCCCCTTCATCTGAGAATCCCATTTACTATTGACCGGTTCAATTATGTTTATTTCTTTTCACTCGGCTATCTTGGGTAGTTATAAAAACCTCACGTTTCCTCATAACCATTTTCATGATCCCATTTCGGGTGCATTACAATGTTTTTTAAACATGCTTTTTAATTCATCAATGCATCCACTTTATCCCATAAAATGTATGATCAAATTTTTCAGGTAAAATGCATGATCATATTTTTTTCCAGTATAAGACAATTTACTGGCTGCATGACACTTTTCCGTCAGTGGGAAAAGCCCACAATAGAAAGCCTATCGGCTTAATTAAGGGGATTTATTAAAGAATTAGATAAAGGGGACTTGAAATGACTAATTGTTAGTCATAATAAATATTTGGGATTATTTGATCACCACCAAATTATCATCAAATAATAATTTTATTAAACAAATAATATAACTATTCATTATTTCATATTAGTTCTCGCAATCGTAATGACATACACATCATTATACATAAAAATAATTACATCATATAGATTGTATCATCGAGTGAAGTTAAATTTAACTCTACAAAGGAAAAACAAACTTTCCTTGAAAGTGATTTCATTACCATTGCATTTTTTCTTCAAACTAATCTACTATTCAGATTATGTCAATTAAATCTTTAAGTGTTTCAATTCTTAATAAAATATATTTAATAAATGAAGCTAAAACACTTTAAGTAAAATAATTAATGTTGATAATAGAAAATTGATAAATAAAAATCACAAATTTAATGCAAAAAGGAAAAATAATGGAAATCAAGAAACTATACTAGAAAGTTGAAGATCATGTGTTGAATGCACTATCATCTCATATGACCAAAAATTAAAAGCACTAATTCTCTAATAGAAATGACACCCGCACACATAAGAGATAAAAGCTAGACTATGATAATTTTTTCTAGAAATAATAGAAGTAGACTAAAATAAAATAATCTAATCTATTGAATAATATTGATAAAATAAAAGTGAAACTGAAAAGATGTCTATGAAGGAAAGAAAAAGATGGAGTGTTTTTTTCTTCACGAAAAAAATCATGGTTGTTTGAGGATTTTCCTTTGGTTCAAGTCCCTATTTTGACATTTCTACTTTTTTTTCTTAAAAGAAGAGGTAAAAAATTATTAACCATGCAAAAGTCTTTTAACAAGTGAAAAACAAAGCAAAAACCACCCAAAAAACATCTTTGAAGCATCATAAAACTAGGTTGAATTACACATGTCATTTTACGGGATATATCTTAATAGAATCTAATTGCTTCATTTCTTATGTTTTTTTATATTAAAAGCAACAAAACAAGGGTGATGTCTCTTATACCACTACAACTCGAAGGCGTTAAAACCACATACCAAAGCAATTATTTACGATGAGGTCAAAAGAGAACATTGACAATAAACTAGCAACACAATTATTAACCCACATAAAGAGTAGGTACACAACACATCTCCAACATGGGGAGTGATTTTTCCTTTGCTGTCAGACAACCATACATGTTTTATCTCTTATGTTTTAAATCAAATTTTATCTCTATTTTCTAAATAGTTTTAAATTTTTAGATATACAATATTTATTTTTAGCTACAAGATTTTAATAATTAGAATGTATATTTACGCACACTTTTTTTGTTGAGTTAATATAAATGAGGGGTAAGGGCTCTCTCATTTTTATTGATATTGGAAATAAAAATAATATGTTAAAATTCATGCTTTAACTATTTCCAAAGGGATTTAATCATGCATAATGTGATGATGGAAGTTAGCAAACCTAATTGCATTACATGATAACTTCATAACAAAATATAATAAGGACAAATAATAACATGATCTAGTTTTCCTATGAAGTATACAGGGAACAAATCCAAACATTTAGAAAATCCCTATTTTGGGTTATATCTTCCTTATTTACTAAGCCTACCCATTGCTTAAAAAAAATGATATCTTTGGTTACCTTGGGGTAGTTGAACCACTCCTAAAGAATTGACCTCTTGAGTAAAAAAAAATCTACTAAATTGAAAGAAATATTGTAAAATCAAACTGTAGATTTAATATAACCTTGAATAATAATCACTTCTTTCATTAATGCTCCCAACCTCATTTTAATACCGTATATTGTACTTCTTTTCAAAAAATTATGAATTAAAATATAAATTAACTAAGTCATAAATCATGAACTAAATATGTACAAGGTAAAAAAAACAATGTATACTACAACCCATAATTTTTCACATGATTTTTAAGAACTCTACTATATAGTGATCAAAATGTATTGATTATAGATTGAGATACAATAGTTAAATCTTTTGAGAAGAATAATTTTCATCTACAATTTGTATGCAATTTTTGGTTAATTTTAACTTGTAAACCTACCTGACTAGCTCATCTACAACACATTTTTTATGTCTCCATATACAATAAATGACAAAAATAAAAGTGACACATATTTGAACATGTTAGCTCCAAATATTATTCAATGTCAATGATCACTGATAATGGTAGCAAAGGAACCATATAGCTAGATTTTCATCATGATGGAATTACAAGGTTAGAAATTTAAAAATAGTACAACTATTGTGGGGCATATCACCATGGTGCACACATTGAATTTTCTATGGAGAATATGGAAAATATGATGATATTATATGTTAGAATCTTGACATGATGCCTTAAGACATGTTATTTTGTATGGAGAATAGTTGTTTCCTTGTAGTAGACCTAAAGAAACACTTTGAAAGAACTTATTTCTTACCATAATAAGCTTCAAGTAGGAGAACAATAGAAGAATTCTAACAAAAAATATTAAATATGTGATATTTCAACAGTCCATAACATAAATTGTAAATCTTTTTGAACCAATTATGTATAGTTTATTTTTAGCATTGATGTTTTGGATCGAACACTATGATTCATCATTTGGAAGGAGATGAAAATGGAGTAAAATTGTAGAACAAGTTCTTTAAAATTGAAGAGAATTGATTGACATGAAGTACAAGGGATCTCTAGAAGGACCTAGAATTAAAGAAACATGATAACTAAACATTAAAAATTTAAAAATATAAAGTAAAGAAAAAATAACCTATCTAGAATAAATCATATGGGATAAAGAGGACAAAAAAGAAGTGGGTTAATATGATAAGAAGAAAGAATAACAAAATAATGTGCATAATTAAAGGAAAAAAGTCATAAGAAAAATGTTAAAAGAATGAAGCGTGACAAGGGGAACAAGTCATAAGAAAAATTGAAATTAATAATGATAAAGGAGGAAAAGTCATATAAAAATAGAAAAAATTAAAATTAAAAAGTTGAAAACATGGACAAACACTGTTGGTCCAAAATGGTTGTTAAAGAGAAGTTAGATTGTAGAATGAAGATGTGGATCAAGCAAAAGAGCAAGTGGATGATCAAAATTGGAAGATTAACTTGCCAAAATGCTTTGGCAATAATGAAAAGATACAAGGTTTGTGATAGAAAAATTAAGGGCTAGCACGTGGACAAAGCAAATTGGTAAAAAAAATCTCGTTATGTTAAAGAGTGCAATCCCACATGAAAACATGATAAAAAAAAAGACTACTTGTGGGTGACAATTAAGGGTAAAGTTAGATTATTAGTGGCGCAATTAAACAGGTAGATGGACGGTTCCCAAAGAAATTTGGGAAAAGAGAACATCTATTTCCTGTAGCAAATGGGTAGTTGAAACTTCCTCAAAAGTTCACATTGATGAGAAGGGTTGGCACCTCGATGTCGGCTCTTTGCCACCTGGGGAGTAGTATGTTCCATGGTTTGAGTTATTTGCTCCCACTTGGCATCAAGCAATGACAACCTACATGATTTCCATTGTGAATGAGGTCTGGGATTTAGAATTTGTGCGTTGCCCAAGGCTGGTTGATTGTCAATTTGACCTACAATTTGTAACTAAGCACTATGAATAACATTAGAAAGCGAACAAGGCTTCCAAAGAGTACAAATTTCTTGATAAAGATTCATAATCTTAAAACAAACATCTATTTGACCTACAATTTGTAAGTAAGTACTATGAAGAGCATTAGGAAGTGAACACGGCCTTCCAAACAGTACAAATTTGATGATAAAGATTCATAATCTTAAAGCAAACATCTACAAGATGTGAATCTTGATTTAATCTCATGAGTATAATGAGTATTATGAAAGTTCCTCCCACTCATAAGAGAATTTGAAAAAATGGTTGAAATTTTTTATTATAACATTTTATAAATATATAATTCAAAAACCATGTTAGAATTGACTTTCTGTACATGCGTTCAATAGACAGGTGTCTGAAATGGAGGATACATCGTACCAAAGTGCGGAAGGCACTGCGGAATCTCATACAAACTTTCGAGTGCAAATGGTAGTGGGAGCATTTTCAAATAATTTAACACAGTTCCCCCACTACGTCTCATTGCATGCTCACTTTCTAGTGGAAATGGTAGCGGGAGCTTTTTAAATACGAATTCGGAGAGCCCGAGAATAACAGAGAGGTTTGGGATGCTCTATATTTCTCACTTTTTTGAGTTTAATGCAATTGAATATGGGTTTAGTTTGTTTCCTCACATTCTTGTTTTGCTTTGCAGTTGCTGCTTCCGCCTCACATTCTTCCCCTTCTTATTACTCTGATCAAGAAGCCCTTCTGTCTTTCAAGCGTGCCCTATCCTCGGACTCTCAAATTTCTTTGTTCGATTGGTCTCCTCATCAATCCCACTGCAATTGGACGGGTATTGTCTGCTCTTCTCGTCATCAACGTGTGGTTTCTTTGAATCTCACCGGTATGTCATTGCAAGGCCCCATCTCTCCTTTTCTTGGCAATCTCTCTTTTCTTAGAATACTTTCTCTCAAAAATAACAGCATTGAGGGTTACATTCCTCCTCAATTGGGAAGGCTTTTTCGTCTTAGAATACTGAGATTGTCCGTGAATAAATTGGAAGGCTCTATTCCCTCTGCTCTAGCAGGCTGTCATTCTTTGCAAGTTCTCATATTGTCTTACAACAATCTGAGTGGCAGCATTCCCTACCAGCTTGGCCTTCTTTCACACTTAGAAACCCTAATTTTAGGAGTAAACCAACTAACAGGCACAATCCCACCTTCCCTAGGAAACCTGTCCTCTTTAACTGACTTGCAGTTGTCAAAAAATAGACTCCATGGTGGTATTCCTATTGAACTAGGTATGCTCACGCAGCTTAAAGTGCTTTATCTTACTCACATCCACTTGACAGGGCCGATTCCTGTTGAATTGGGTATGCTTACTCAACTCACAGAGCTTTCACTTGATGCAAACAACCTGAGAGGACTAATTCCCACTGCACTTTTCAACTGTACTCTTCTCCAAAATTTGACACTTACTGACAACCAGTTAAGTGGTCACATCCCATGGCAAATTGGCAAACTATCAAACTTGCAGCAATTGTATTTGTCAGAAAACCAACTTACTGGGGAAATACCAAACTCCCTGTCTAACTGCTCTCAACTTCAATTGCTTGAATTAGAGAGTAACCAACTGAGTGGCGAACTACCCTTAGAGTTGGGTAATTTACACAAACTTCTAGTGCTTGGAGTATGGGAAAATAATCTTGTTAGCAAAAGCAACGATTTGTCTATCATAACAGCCTTGACTAATTGTTCTTCTTTACAAGAACTAGACTTATCTTTGAATGATCTCACGGGCATTTTGCCCTCTTCTATTAGCCAGCTATCCAACCAACTCTCCCATATGGGATTTTACTCCAACAAAATTGAGGGAAACATACCAAGGGGCATTAGCAACCTCACAATGTTGACATTCTTAGTCTTATCTGACAATTATTTCAATGGAACTATTCCATCTTCACTTGGTCAACTTCCACATCTTGAAAGATTATATCTGGATGAAAACAATTTGTATGGAAGCATACCGAAAGGTTTAGGTCAGGCCAAAAAGCTTGGACTACTAGCACTCAGTAGTAACATGCTTTACGGGAATATTCCAAATAGTCTTGGTGGTCTCCCACAACTAAGATATCTTTATCTTGATCACAATCAACTTTCAGGGAAAATACCTGCTAGTTTAGGGAGATGCGAAACTTTGGAATTGGTGGACTTGTCTCACAACAAGCTGAATGGAAATATACCCGCAGAATTAGCAAGTCTTAAAAATATTCAATTTTACTTCAATATTTCTAACAATTCGTTGCAAGGCAATTTGTTAGAAATGAGCAAAATGATAATGGTCCAAGCGATAGATGTGTCTCTCAATAGCTTCTCGGGTGAAATTCCAGCTCAATTATCAAATTGTATCGAATTGGAATATTTGAATCTTTCATCGAATTCATTTGATGGTCCAATTCCAACTTTACTCACAAGTCTCAAAAATCTTGAGGACCTTGATCTCTCTAGAAATAATTTGTCAGGGGAAATTCCAGCTACATTCCAAAAAATGAAAGTACTTTTGCATATCAATCTCTCTTCAAACCAATTAATAGGAGAGGTTCCAAAGGAAGGGGTTTTTGCAACAATTGGTGAGTCAGCAATTATGGGAAATCCTGGCCTTTGTGGCAAATGGATCAATTTGCATCCATGCTCTAATTCCAAACAAAAACATTTTATAGTCTCCAAAAAGGTGATAGTACCGGTTACGATTGGCATTGGAATCTTGATCATGTCTATCGTATTGTTGGTAATTTTCTATAGGAGACCTATTCAAGATACCCTCGACCTCAACATTGGGCCTAAAAGAATTTCATATGAAGAACTTGTGGATGCAACTGGTGGCTTTAATGAGGCAAATTTGATAGGAGTTGGTAGTTTTGGGTCTGTTTATAAAGGGATTCTAAACAATGGTACACATATTGCTGTTAAAGTTCTCAATTTGCAAGATGAAAATGCTCTCCAAACTTTTAGCAGAGAATGCAATGTGTTAAAAAGAGTTAGACACCGCAATTTGATCAAGATTGTTTCAGCTTGTTCCAACCCTGATTTCAAAGCATTGATTCTTCCATTCATGTCAAATGGAAGTTTGCAGAGATGGTTATATGGTGAGGAAGGAGATGAGTGCAAGTTAAATTTGACTAACCGATTAAGAATAGCAAAGGACATAGCACAAGGAATGGAATATCTACATCATCATTGCTTTGTGCAAGTTATTCATTGTGACCTAAAGCCAAGTAATGTGTTGTTGGGGGATGATATGACTGCACATATTGCAGATTTTGGCATTACCAAACTCCTATTTGAAAATTCAATGAATTCATTGACTTCAACACATGCACTGAAGGGAACCATTGGCTACATTGCACCAGGTATAAAACTTTGCCATTATCTACATAAATTATTATCAATATTAATTAAAAAAAATTGTAGGATTATTTTATATGGTTTGAGAATAACTGATTATTATATTATATTACAGAATATGGAATGGGTGAAAATATTTCAACAAAAGGAGATGTGTATAGCTATGGAATTCTACTTCTAGAGTTGTTGACAAGGAAGAGACCCATAGATGACATGTTTGTAGAAGGAATCAACCTATCAAAGTGGGTAGGTATGGCTTTTCCAAATAAAATTGTAGAAGTGGTGGACAACAACTTGCTTAGAGATGTTAATGAATCAGAGTTATCAATGGTATTGTCATGCCTTACTCAATTTATGCAAGTAGGATTGGCTTGCACAAGGGAGCTGCCACAACAACGTCCAGAAATGAGGGAGATAGTTAAAAGATTAGAAAAAATTACATTGGAGTTTCTTGGTACTCGATCCTTTCAATTGCCTATAGATATCTCGCCTTTCCTTGAGAGTACAAGTGGTCTAAAAAATACTAATTTAGAAAGCGATGAAAGTTGGTCTACTTCTTAGGTCATCACCTAACTTGATAGCAACTATTATTATTGTTGTCCTCTTAATTTTTTTCTTTGTAAAAAAGTAATGTTATAAATTTACCATATGGGTCTACCATATTGTAAGGGTATATGCTTACGGCATGTGTAATGTTCAGCCAAACTCCATAGTTTTAGAGATGGTGTATAATTTTAGCCATTTATAAGGCAAACATACTCGTTAATTGACATATATTTAAGAAATAGAGAGAAATCCAACAAAAGAAAGTGTATGTTTTATTCTTGATATTGTCTTCATTCTTTTTTAAAAATGTTATACCTTATATTTTGGTTAGTTTTATGTATCTAAATTTTAGTTAAAATGAAAAATTTAAGATCATTTTTAGAGTGGATTGATTTTTTTTTGAAATAAAACTCATTATTTAGAATTTAATTTTAAATAAACAATAAAAATATCAAATATGTTATTAATACTTGTCATTAAACACTATAACATTTGTTTAATGCCTTCAATAGTTTTTTGACAGCCATTTCACAAAATGCTATTTATATTTTATTTTCTTTATAATCTGCAGTTTCATGAAACACTTGCTATTATACAAATCTCTTATTATACAGCTCTAGTTAAAATTTTAATTTCTCTTCACGAGTTCCCCAACACTGATGAAATTATGACATACTTGTCTGACAGCAAAGGCAAAAAATTTGCATGCAGAGGGACCAGTGTATTTAATACCTCAAGTTCAGATGGTCTTTCCCAATGCTACTGCACAAATAACTCTGTTCTTACAATTAATTAAACAAGACTTATACATTCCAGAGCTCACAACGGCTATAATCATGTTATGTTTTTATTTGTAGGAAACTAATACATTAATTATATTCCTGTGCAAGGAAATTAGGAGGTATAACGGATAATCAATACCATTTTTAGTTATCTTTAATGAAAGCTTATGTTTAAGAATTTTTGAACCGAAATGGATTGGCATCTGTAAGGAATTTTTTTCAATTTGGAAGATTGGTTATCAGTTAACTTATAATTGATTTATTGCTAATGTCCAGTTAAGCGTTCAGAAAGTTTGCAATTAGTCTGGTATGATTGCCATTAATTTCTAGTCTTCTGATGAGAATTAGGCTGTAATTATATGTTTCCACCGTCAATTGCAAATGGATGACCATCTATTTTCCAAATCAATATTGAAACTAACGGGTTTGAATGCGAAGTGCTTTATGGATCCAATTCTAAGTCAGTGCCATGGCATCTATCTTTTTTTCCTTGTATGATTTATTCACTCTCGTGGATGAAGCGAATGTAAATACATCAAGTCCATTGGTTGTCATCTGCCCCTAGTGCACACGAGTTAAAAAAGATCTGGTTGCGTTTTGAGGGTCCTGGATCTTTTCAAACTCTGCTTATCTAATAAAAACAGACTTTTAAAAAATTCATAGAAGAAGAAACAGATTCTTCAAAGATTCATGGAAGAAGAAACAAATCCTAAAGATATAATATCAAAGTGCTAAGAAATAGTGGCATTACATGAGTCGAGTTTGATCACTGATATCAATGTTACAAGTACCATGATGATCTCTTCTAGCCCATAGGATCTTCCTCCTCCAGGATCTTGTCCTGCTATTCAAAACATGTCAGTAGCTCTAGGGTTTTGCAAAGGTGTTTAAATTCTTCTTGCAATTACAGAAATACCAACAAAATGAAGTCAACAACAAAAAGGGAATTTTTTTAAAATTTCCCACTGCATTTTCAGGATGGGGATGTTATTGGAAACATTTTAGGGACAGCAGTCTGAGGGTAATTATTTAGGATAGTTCCGAGATGACAATATTTAAATAAAGAGATACTCAAATTTCTAAAGTTAAATGGACAGCAGTATTACAGCAATAATATAACATGAAATTATCAAATTATGTTGGATGATGTCTGCAGAAGCCTGCATGCGAACTAGATTCCAAAAACTTTGTCTGTCTTCTTCGGATTCTCACACACCACACTGTACCAGATCATGGTCAATGCACCTTTAATCTCTTTTGCAACTGAAAATAATGACTGACTCTCATACCATATCAAGAATTCTGAAGTTCGAGATTTTTTTGAAAAAAATTACAATGAAGCCAGAAATCCAAATTATCGTTGTAATGTCTCAGAAATCCCTGACGGTCTTGAGGATAGAGACGTCATTTGACCTGAAGATGGCCAAATGTCCCCGCAGTCTTTCTATTTCTGTAACACATTTCAGAAACATTTGGAAGATTTGGAGAGTTTTGAGGATGACTAGAGAAGTCCCCTAGTGTCCCGCTATACCTGGAACAGGGGACGGTGGCTTGAGGGTGTGCAACATAGGAATTTTTTCCTTGATTATTTAAAATTGATTTCTAAGGATAGAATATAATAATCCTTGTTTGGTCATAGATTTTTGCATTTGGAATTTGGGCATGCCAATATAGAGCGTTTTGTGGGGTTGCTCGGTTATTGGGTTTGGGTCAAAAGTTCAATTGGTTACCATGTGAGACCTCCTTGTTTTTGTACTGCCTTAACTTTCAAGATACAATCACATTGGATAGTGAAATATGGCTCGCCTATTTTGTAGGTGGTAATTCAAGTTCTAGTGAGTAATTTTAAATATAATAGGTATTTGTGTGTGTGATAACCTACTTCCCACATCTGTGGCACTCATGGTTGACACAGTTATAATAATTTCTCAGTTGGAGCAATTTGTGTATGTTAAATTGAGGAATGCTTCAACCAAAACATGCCCAAATTGCAAACATCTTGGTTTGTCCGTTTGGCACAGACTTCACTTCTATAAATATACTTCATTCTGCTGATGAGGGAGTTTTGTGCTTTGCGTTTGCTCCTGGTTCAATTTTTCCTGTCGATCTGTCCACATTTCTCAAATAAGTTCAGAGATTTATCACCCAGTTGTGGTTACAAATAATGGAATTAAAAAATTTGGCTTTCGAGACATTGGGAGCAGCAGATGACGATAAGATAACCTGAAGGGCTTCTATACAGTTTTCTGTAGCCTTCTTTGATATGTTTCTAATCGATTGCCAACTATGCATACAATCATTTGATGTATATTCCTTTCATAATATGCCATTTACATTTACTAGCAATCTTGGTGTGCAATGGGTATGCAAAAGAGGTGTAGAAGCTTAATGGGGAAAATTTTGGTCTATTTTTTACACACATGCGCAATATATGATATTTGTGCAACAAAGGTCTCACTGCAGAAGTGATAGCGTCAAATCAACTGTGCCTCCACTTGCAAAGATTCAAAGATGACTGAAATAAAACCTCTGAATCAAGAGATAGTTAAGCTCCATTACGAATAGGTTGATGTTATGTTTTCAATAGGAAGAGAGGGAGAGATAGAGAGAGGAAGAGCAAGGGAGATGAGGAGATAGAGATGGGAATGGATAAGGAAATGGAGGAGAGGGATATGGAGAGATAACTAGATAGAGATTGAGGGAGAGATGAAAGGGAAAAAAATGAGAGATAGAGATATTAGAGGTCTAGGAAGATGAAGAGGGAGATAGATGGATGGACAAAGGGAGATATGGCTAGAGATAGCGGGGAGAGAGGAAGATAGAGTGAAAGAGGGAGAGGGAGACAAATAGATAGATAGAGAGGGCGGGGAAGCGGGGGGAGATGTAGATAGAGGATGATATAGAGGGATAGGTAAAGAGTTGCGAAA
>MU227427.1:191778-205193 GCA_018584345.1 Thuja plicata
ATTTGTGAGCAAATCCGTGCAAGAAGTGGCATGAAAAGAAGCACCGGAATCCATGACCCAAGAGTTTTCTTTTGTGTCACTTGCAGAAAGTACTAAAATACCGTCATCCTTGTCATGGGCAATGTTTGCTTCGCTGTCCAAAACCCTTTCTTGCGCCTTCTTGTATTTGTGACAATCTTTCTTAACATGACCAGCTTTGCCACAAAACCAACAACCGTTTTGTCTACCTCTTGACTGCGATCTTCTTGCAGATAGAGACCTCTGATTGTTGTTATTTCTGCCTCTATAATGGCTTCTTCCCCTGTTTTCGGTACTCACCATTGTTAGAGCTTCGCTGTTTGAAGACTCCATGTTCTTCCTCCTCATGTCTTCGGTTGAGAGTTGCTGAAACTTCATCAAACGATAACTTTTTCGTGCTTGATGTTGTAGTGCTAACAACGGTTACAACTCCATCCCAGCTGTTTGGAAGAGAGCACAACAACAAGACAGCCTTGTTCTCATCGTCTTGTTTCATGCCAACCGAGTCTGCTTGGCTGATCAAAGTATTGAAATCATTGAGATGATTCGTCATATTCTCATCTTCCCTCATCTTCTGTCTGTATAACTTCTTCATAATGAAGACTTTATTTGTTGCTGATGCCATCACATATGTGGCTGTGAGTTTGTCCCATACATCCTTTGTCGTTGCTTCATTCCCAACATTATACAACACGTTATCATTTAAAGAGAGAATAATCGTTGCTTTGGCTTTTTCATCCAGCGATTCCCAATCTTCGTTACTCATTGTGCATGGCTTCTTTGTCTTCTCTTCGATTGCGAGTGAGAGGCTTTGCTTGATCAGCAAAAATTTCATTTGGATCTTCCATATTTCGAAGTTCTTTCCAGAAAATTTCTGCACTCTTAAATCTTCCATGATTCTAAAATTTCAACCACCGGAATCTCAACAACGATTCAAGCTCTAATACCAATTGTAAAAATAAAATAACAGCAAGAAAGAAGAACAATGACGCAGTACACAATACACAGTAATTTATCGTGGTTCAACATAAATGCCTACATCCACACTGAGAGCAGAGAATGCTTTATTATATCCAATAATCAGTTATACAATACATCAACAACAACATATAAGTAGGCTATTTGAATGAGAGAATTCGAACAACCACCGCTTTGAGGGAAAGATAATAAGTAATATTTCCCCAAAAAGAAAACCGTTGGACTTCAACTTAACAGAAATGGGTCTCTGAAAAGGTCTTCCTGCTGAGATTTCATTAAGGGTTGATAAAAGATGTTGGAGACAGCTAGTAGATTATGAGAAAATAGCTTCCAGATACGTATATTTTTTCTACTAACATTTTACTTCCCATTGCAGCAAGAAGCATTCCTAGGCATGGGCTCGATCTTCTTGGTAAATGGGGGTTGCAACCCACCATTATGTTTTTCCTTCCATGGAGAAACCATACCCAAATGTCTCAAAGAAACTTTGAGACGATGTTCACTTACCAGGTGACTCTCCTTCTCTTGGCTCAAATCTCCCTGTGACCATGCCCATTTAATTAATTGACTCTATTGAGGAGACCAAAGCAGTTCCTCTTATCTCTAGGGAGAATTGAGTCACACATTCAAGCAAATGCGCTCTCCATGGTGTCATTCGAGTCTCCTACAACCACTAGTTGTAGAGAAACTTTGCTTAAGGAAGAAAGTAGTGAAAATTAATTCTCAATCTAGATCTGAGGTGGAATGGATTGAAGTAAAGAGAAAGAAGACTCCTTTAACGCAACACATCAAATGACCTTAAAATCATCAAAGAAAAGGGTAGTTTAAAAGATATGGAATTCTTATGCACACTCATTTAAGTCGTGCAAGTTTTAGTATTTTTGGTTTCAATTTATATGGGAGGGGACCCTTTGTTGACAACTGATCTAGAAAAATAATATATAAATAAATAAATAATAATTTCAAAACTTTAATAATAAATAATAAACATATTAAGTTGACAAATGATTAAATTAAAAATAAAATTATTATTAATTAGAATTGAGATATTAGTAGAATATGTACCTAAATATAATTAATATATTCAACATTAACATTAATCGAAAGATAAAATCAATATTAACAAATAAATAAACTATGATAAAATTGAACATAAAATTTTATTTGAAATAAAATATTGAAAGTAAGAATTAATTATATTAAAAATGTTAAAAAGTTAAAAATTTACTATAATATTAAAGTTGCAAATAAATATAAATTTTAAAAATTACAAACAAAATGAAACCTATTAAGAAGATAACAATTGATTTCATAATTAATTAATTTATTTAATTCAACTTATGTTAAGTAATAATTATTAATATTGTTTTGATTAATAGGCAAAAACAGGTTTTGAAGGGACCCAAAACCCTATACAAAGAAAAAACTTAAGATAGCATTTAAGAGTTCCCAAAGTACAACTGACCAGCCAAAACAAAAAGCCCAAAACACACACAAAAGAACTCAACCAAAGAAAGGATCAGCGTCCTACAGAAAAAATACACCCAAACTGATGCACAAGATAATTATTAATATTGTTATTAATAGCTTATTACTATTTACTTATATATATTTTATAAAACTTATATAATAACAATATTTAAATTTTCATCACCCTCTTAATGGGTCTTTGGGGGTTGATCCGCCAGCTAGAGACATGAGTGTGATTCAATGGGATAAACTAGAGGAAGGTTGGGTCAAGATCAATTTTGATGGGGCCTCAAAGGGCAACCCTGCCCCTTTGAGGGTTGGATGTGTACCTTGTGATGCCAGTGGAAATATACTGGCAATTGAAACAAAGAAGCTATTGGATGCTACAAATAATGAAGTTGAGGCTCAGGCAACATTACTAGATGTGGATTTGGCAACTAAGTTGACGGTGGAACACCTTCACTCGGAGGGTGATTCACAGTTGATTGTTAATGCAATTGCCAATGACAAAGCCCAAGTATGGAAATTGGACAAAATTATCAACACCATTCATCGAAAATTGGATGTTTTTTAAAATTTTAAAATCTCCCACATCTACCGAGAAGTTAATACATTAGTAGACTCTCTCTCCAAGTTGGCAGTGTCCTTTGCTGATAAATTGAGCTCCAACTTGGCGGAGTTTTGGTAGAGATGTATTTCATGGGTGATGACATTAGCCATATTCAATGCAGTGAGGGTGGTGCACTATGGTGTCTAGAAGAGTTGTCATTACACATGTTTTTTTGCGGGCATTAAATATAGGGGGTTGTTTTGAGGTAAGTACATTCCTTTTCAACAAACCGAGGTGTACATTTTATTTGTGGTGGCTGGCTTGGCAGGTGTTTTGTGTAGAGTGGAGAGTGTAACGGCAAAATGGAGGCAAATTTTTGTTTTCATGCTTTGAAGCAACATATGGCGTTCAAGGGGGCTATGACATAGGAGAGGTGAAGGCATTATATTTTGCCATTAGTATATACAAGAAAAAACATGATCTACACCATCTGTCTACACTACACCGACAGACAGGGCACAATACTACCCGACACCAAGGTTACCCAATATTGCCAAGTACAAAGCATCCCGACAAACACTATTCAGTGTTACCCGATGACAAAAAGGATAAAGGAACCCGACAAGTAACAACAGTGCAACCCGACGAAACAACAAAGAGAGGAACCCGACAGACGAAGGGAACTCGACGAACAGTTCAACAAAGGAACGCCAACAGACCTTCAGTTCAATCCGACGACCAAGAACTGACAGTCAGTTACATCCCACAAAAAGTGGATCTGACCTTCCACGTCATATAAAACACTGAAGTTGTATATTTAGCTTCTTGATTTGTTTTAAATCCATTATGTGCAGAGGAAGTAATGTAATTATTATTGTTTTAATCAGTCTAACTGTTTTAAAACATGCAAACTAAAGGATCAAGGTCAAGTTGTAAACCTTGGATCAAGAGTTAACATTGTAATGCGTGATTCTAGAATAGGTCAAATACTTGTATAAATAGATGCTCAATCTATTGTGAACATGTTTTTTGATGATGATTGTAGCCACTGAGAGCATCTAAGGATGAGACAAGAGAATTCATGTAGTAGAACAGAAAAAGATCAAATCAGTTTCAAGAACAAAACACAGGCTATTGATGACTAGAGAAAAGGTATTAATCAATCACTATAGGTGATATTCATATTATGAGAGCTTTAATGGATTTGTGATCAACAATTATAGATTGCATACAGTCAGGTCAAATATATTGTACTCATTCTAACAAGTGTAGTACACTTAAGAAATCCTTTCAAGAAAGGCGGACCTAATAGTCCTATTGTAAACCTCTTAACCGAGTGCACACTTAAATCAGTGTTGATAAAAGCTCTTAACAGAGTAGATCTTAACAGGTCTCCACTTTAATACTCCTAACAGGGTAGATCATCAGAAGTGATCAATTGTAAGCCTTTACCGGCTCCCTTCTATTCTGTAGATAGTGAAGTTTTGTGGGTGTCATCCCCACCGCAGTTTTTACTTCCTAACAAGAGTTTTTTGCGATATCATATCTTGTGTTATGTGTTTATTATTTTCATGAATGTTTCTATGAATGATTGCAAACAATTAAAGATTATGAATTAATACTATTTGCATAAGAAGAACATCAGAAATGGTCGGTAATACAATAAAGATTGTTTACTAATGATGAAAGGTGAAAAGAGTTAAAATTTTTAGAGGTACTGATTCACCCCTCCCCTCTCAGTACCACTTCCCATTAATCCCAACAATTGGTATCAGAGCTAAGTCTCTTCTTGGAAAGCTTAAAGGCTTAAGAGCAAAGATCATACCATGGAGAAGTACAAACTTGATAAGAATATTGAGAATAAAAAGCTTGAGATACAGATGTTCTATGAACAGTATAAAAAAGCAAGAGTCAAGATGAGAGAGCTGCTGGATGAGAGAAAAGGTATGGCAACTCGGAGCAATGAAAAAGATTATCAAGAAGAAGAGATTCCAGATTTCTTTGAATCTTCAGGATCAAATACAAGTAATGCATCAGATACATTAGAAGAGAACATCACAAATCTAAAAGAGATCAATCATCATTTGACAGAGCAAATAAAGATGCTGCAAATCGGTCAAGAGACCCAGATGGTAAGAATGATTGATGTGATGAGTTATGCTAGACAAGCTGAAACAAAAAGAACACTAGCTATTGATGACATAAGGAAGATTACAGAGAAGCTACAAGAAAAAGAGTTAGAAATTCAAAGACATGTTGAGCATCACCATGAGATTACAAATCAGATTATTCTTATGAGTCAAGAAGCAAACAGAATGAATATAGAACTCGTTGAAAGAGTACAGGCTATCAGTGAACTAAGAGAAGAGAATGAAAAACTAAAGCATGAGGTTAGAGTTCAGCAACAACATAATGAAATTATCAGAAAGGCTGAAGAGAGCAATAAAAGAATGGATGATTTTCTTGAAGGACAACGAAGAGTCAACAACAACGGTCTAGGCTTTACTGAAAACGGAGAATCATCAAATCAAGCCAATCCAAAGAATGTCTATGAAAATCCAAGACTAAGAAAGATGACATGCAAACACTGTGGAAAGCAAGGCCACACATCAAATGTATGTGGAGGCAAAATGAAAGGTATTCCTAAATCTACATCTTCATTCATAGGATTATGTTATAAATGTAACAAGAAAGGACATAAAACATATGAATGTAAGTCTAAGATGGAACAACCAAAGAAGGAAACCTACATGGACAAATATTGTCCTACATGCAAGATGATTGGGCACACAACTAATGAATGATAGAAAAATAAAAGGCAAGCATGGACGCCTAAAGGTCATGAAACTCCCTATCAACCAAAGAGAATCGGTAATCAATATGTATGGGACTGTAGTACTTGGACAAACTATAAAACATGTGGTAGATATGGTCACATTGGTGCAAAATGCATGAGGGCATGGACCAAAAGGTCTAGAGGCTGGACAAACCCCGGAATGGCATGCCTACACTGTCACAAAGTTGGCCATCTCAAGAAAGATTGCAAAGACCGAATGACTGAGACAAGCACATCCCAATGGAAACACCATTGAAGATATCCGGAGGGCTAGAGACAAAATGTGGAGAAAATCTTCAAGCAATGATGAAGCTGGACCAAGCAATGCAAATGGTGACACCCCATCCAATGGATCCGGTGACATCACCACCCCCACTTAAGCTGAACAAGTATGGAACTGCACTACACCAAGTCATATTTTGCATCAATTCCATTATACAAATTGATACATAGTCAAAATCTGCACGAGTATAGATGCATATTATGTTACTTGCTACAATTATGAGAAAACAACCCCGTCGGTATACACATACCAAAAATCATCAGTGAATATAAAGGATGAGCTGTCTACACTTATTGAGAATTGTCAGTCAACACATAAAATGACTAAATTGCCAATGTAACCCGACACCCGTCGGTAAGGAAGCAAAGTTATAAAGTTGTCATGACAGAACACTAATATCCGTCGGTGAAAGCAAAAATCTTAAACAGCCACCTTGAGCATCCTGACAACACCGACGATGATTTCGAAAGTCTTCCCGACGAACTCCATCTTCATGACCCGACGAGTCGTTGAGCATTTATGACAGACTTAGGGCAAAAGTCTATAAATACTCAACGGGAGCACTTCATTTTGCACCCGTGATTTGAAGAGAAAAAGCAGAGCAAAAATTAGAGCGATAAAAGAGCAAATAGCAGAGCGTCCTCGACTCGATCCAGCACACAACAAACAAATCATTCAACAGTATCACGGATCGAAGTAAGTACCGAGGGCACCAAAGAACTCTATCATTATTTTCAAGAAAGCCCTAAATTTGAGAAAACGATGGTAACCACCTTAAGAACCATAAAGATCAAGAATGATAAGAAGAATATGGTTAGGTTAATTAAGAACAATACCTGTGTGGAGCCCAAGTATAAGATATGCCCGGAGATTGCATCGCAACTCGATGAAATTGGAGCATTTTCTGAAATTCCACCTAGGGTTTTGCTGATAGAGGACGTGAGGTCCTACATTCACTGCAAGATCACTGAAATAGGTGATCTAGAGATGGATGAAGCTTACGATAAGCTTTGTGATGCAGAAGGAAACCTAAAAGATGAACATAAGCATCTACAAGTAAAGGGAATAACAAATGCCCTATATTTCCCGAGGGACTTCAAAACCGACTGGATTAGGTTGGTACTTAGCAGAATGCATGATCAGAAGCTGTGGTTGGATCAACCCAAACAAATCACTAAGGATGTCCTTCATGTTGTCACTGGTTATCTGATAACCGACAAGCCTAAGGCTCACAAGCATCCTTCCAGGACAGAAGTTGAAAAGCTCACAAAAGCTGAATGGGATAACAAAGGTCTTAAAGTGAACACCATCACCGATGAGGAACTAAGGTTCGGTGCATATGTGATTGGTTACAAGATCTTTCAGGCAAGCAAGCTAAACAACATATCGTTAACATCAGTAAGCACAGCTTACAAGATAGTAACAAAGGGAATCGAGATGGATCTGTGTGAGATCTTGCTAAAGCAACTTGATGAGAACATGAACACAATAAGGTCTACAAAGACTAACACATGTAAGTTCGACTCACTTATCATGTGTATATTTTTCTACTTTCAAGAATACTTTCCTTCAGTAGAAAAAGTGAAATGGGACACTACAAAGCCGGTGACACTACAAATTAGTGAACTAATTAAGTCACTAGGAGATAACTTTGACTCTGTTATGACTGCATACTTCCTTGAATTCAAGGAAAAGATGATGGAAAGAGTGAGGATCCCTGAACAACTAATTGAAAAACATAGGGATGAGATATGTTTTATGGTGGATACAAACTTCACCCATATAAAACCGGTTGTACCAAGGACAACTTGGTTAGCCCCTCTTGATTATGAAATCAACATAGATCAAACAACCAATGTTATTGATGCATTGATAAATGAGCCAATTGACAACAAACAACCAAGATTTGACACTTATGAAGAGGCCAGGTCAAAGATTAAAAGAAGCCTAGAAATCAACAAAGACTGTCAATAAGAAGAATAAGATGGTTAAGAATCTTAAAAAGATTCTATCGGTTAATGAGGAGGAACAAGAACAAACAGAGGAAAGCGATGAACAGGGTACCATCGGTGAAGGGCAAGATGAGAAGAAATTAGACCATGAGGCAATTGAGTCTGATACACCTCCACCTCCTACAAAGAAACAGAGGATAAGAAGCCAAAATGCAAAAACCGACACTACACCTCTTAAGAAAGGTCAAGTAAGGACCTATAAGAGGAAGCAACCAACTAAGCAAACAAAGCAGCAAACAAAGAAACAAACACCTACAAAGAGGATAAAAAGAATGGTCAAGACTAAAGATGACATTGATGATTCTAAAGAGGATGGGCCTGATGTAGTGAAGAAAAACTTCAGAAATCAAACAATTGATGACGCTGTTGAATCTATTGTTGCATCTGGCACCATGTATGATAAGAAAATCAGACAATGGGACACACTTAAACCAGAGGACCAAAATAAGATACAAGAGGCAATCATTAGGTCAATGGTAAAATTCAAATGTGTACCAGCTAAATTTGTCAATCAAATACCCAAAGAGCTGGGTAACAAAATATCTCAACAGTGGTCATATGCTCTACAAACCGAAAGAGAAGGAAGGGAGAGGGTACTTGTCACACTTATGCCTCCCGAATCTAAGATAGAAGAAATCAAAGAGATAATGAAGAAGCACTCAAGCAAATTTGTAGCCAAGATAAGAGCTTACAAAGTGCTAGAGGATAAGTTTATAGAGCTGGACACAATGACCTAGACTAAATGGAGACAACTCCTAGATCTGCCTGCAGAATCAACAAGTCGTGAGGAACAATTACTTCTCACCGACACACCTCATAGAGAGGAGGAGAAAGATAAGGCAAGTCCTCAACACATTGCTTTGGACAATGTTGAAGATATGGAGCCAATAGATTTGGACAAAGTCATGGATGATCTTGACATTCAAGACATCACACATTATGACTCTGATAAGGATCCTCAGAAAGAAGATGAAGTTATATTCATATCACTTAAGGATCAGATCAAGCAACAACAAATGGAGACCCAAGAAAATAAAGACATGGATGTTGCTGATGAGACATGGCAAGACACTTCTGTCATGGACATAACAAAACTAGACCCTGCAGAGCAAACACAAAAAGATGAAGATGTCACTGCTCAAAAAGATCAAACCGACGAGCAGGACACCACTCTAGATACAACACAAGATAGCACACAAAGCAATATGCCAGTATTGATGAAGGCCATCAATATACTAGAAGGTAATGAAGGGTCTAATGCAGAAGATACAAGCACACTTGAAGAAAAGGGTGATGTAGAAGCAAAAGACACCACATGTGACACAAAGGACACAACTGCAGAACAAGCTACAACCGATGATCAGAAAGATAAGTCTACCGATCAAAGTAAAGAGGAAGCACAAAAAGCAGAAGAGGACACACAAAAAGAATAGAGTGAAGAAGCAAAGAAAGATGAGTTGGAGAAGAAAACTGAAGAAAAATCTGCAGAGACACCCAAAGTTGATGGAGAGACGTCTTCATAAAATCGATAGGTACACCCCGAGCAGAAAACACAAGAAGCATCTTCAACAAAGCCTTCACCAAGCACTTCAGAGAGGACAAATGAACTAGCGATGGTAGTTCATACATCTGCGTCCACACAAATCTCAAAGAAGAAGAAGAGCAAACATACAAATCCAGTCACTCTGGATGAAATAATTGAGATTCCAGTTTGTGATCCAAGGACATTGGATCCAATTGAATTGACAAAGTATGCAATACTTTGTGAGAGGAAGGCAATGCAAGACAAATTGAGAAAAGCCACAAAAGAGGCAAAGGTACTTGAAGTAGCATGGGGAATACTTCAACAAATTGTACTAGATGTAGATGTTGATCAAACAACTCCAATGCTTGATCAATTAGTGGTTCTCACAGATGCAATCACATCTCAGAACATAGATGCTGAGAAGGTCATGTAAGAAAGACTTGAACATAAATATGAGTTCAAGCTAGCAGAAAAGATAAGCCAAAAAGTGGCATTGCAGAAGGTAAAGCTTTTTGAATTGGTTAGCACAATAGATCCAATAATCTCAGAAGCTATAACCTTGATACAAAAGTTATGCACGCTTGATCAACTCACCCAGGAGTATACCGACAAGATAGCACAAATAGATGTTGATCTTCAAATAAGTGCACAAAGTCTCACGAATAGTGAAGAGGCAATGAAATTGCACAATGAGCAACTCAAACAAGCTCGAAAATTGAGACGACATTCAGATTGCAGAGACCAAGTTTAGAGACGAGGTAAATGAGCTTCAAGCACAACTCATACCGACACTCTCACTATTGCAGAAACAAATAACAGAGGCAAGAGCACTAATTGCCACCCCATAAATGTTTGTCCTAGATAACATTTATTATATGCATGCACGACTAGAGCTAGAGCACATGGCACATGAACTACTGAAAGAAAAGTGGGAGAAATTGCTCGAAGATATCAAGAACACCCACTCACATATTCTTGACACATTGTAAGTTACACATTTTTGGCATCTTATAAGTTGTACATTTTTGTCATAAGTATCAAATAAAGGGGGCAGTGATATGTACAGTCACAGTAAAAGAAGGGGGAAATGAAAGGAGGAAATGATGTATACAGTCAAACATTTGAAAGAGAAAAGAACAGGGGAATGTATAGTAGAAAGACAAGTAAACATGTACATATACTTATACTATACCAATGCATACAATTAGGGGGAGTCATATAATGACAAGGATATAGACATGGTGTACATACTAAACACTTTAGTATTATGCACATATCAGTTTTTGATACTAATGTCAAAGGGGGAGATTGAAGGCATTATATTTTTCCATTAGTATATACAAGGAAAAACATGATTTACACCATCGGTCTACACTACATCGACAAACAGGGCACATCACTACCCGACGCCAAGGTTACCCGATACTGCCAAGTACAAAGCATCCCGACAAACACTATTCAGTGTTACCTGATGAAAAAAAGGATAAAGGAACCCGATGAGTAACAATAGCGCAACCCGACGAAACAACAAAGAGAGGAACCCGATAGATGAAGGGAACCCGATGATCAGTTCAACAAAGGAACACCAACAGACTTTCAGTTCAACCCGACAATCAGTTCAACAAAGAAATGCTGATAGACTTTCAGTTCAACCTGACGACCAAGAACTGACAGTCAGTTACATCCCGCAAAAAGTGGATCTAACTTTCCACGTCAGATAAAACACTGAAGTTGTATATTTAGCTTCTTGATTTGTTTTAAGTCCATTATGTGCGGAGGAAGCAATGTAATTATTATTGTTTTAATCAGTCTAACTATTTTAAAACATGCAAACTAAAGGATCAAGGTCAAGTTGTAAACCTTTGATCAATAGTTAACATTGTAATGTATGATTCTAGAATAGGTCAAATACTTGTATAAATAGACGCTCAATCTATAGTGAACATGTTGTTGTTTGATGATGATTGTAGCCACTGAGATCATCTAAGGATCAGACAAGAGAATTCATGCAGAAAAACAGAAAAAGATCAAACTAGTTTCAAGAACAGAACACAGGCTACCGACGAGCAGAGAAAAGGTATTAATCAATCACTATAGGTGATATTCATATTATGAGAGCTTTAATGGATTTGTGATCAACATTTATAGATTACATACAGTCAAGTCAAATATATTGTACTCATTCTAACAAGTGTAGTACACTTAAGAAATCCTTTCGAGAAAGGTGGACCTAACAGTCCTATTGTAAATCTCTTAACCGAGTGCACAATCAAATCAGTGTTGCTAAAAGCTCTTAACAGAGTAGATCTTAACAGGTCTCCACTTTAATACTCCCAATAGGGTAGATCATCAGAAGTGATCAATTGTAAGCCTTTATTGGCTCCCTTCTATTCTGCAGATAGTGAAGTTTTGTGGGTGTCATCCCCACCGCATTTTTTACTTCCTAACAGGAGTTTTCTACGATATCATATCTTGTGTTATGTGTTTATTATTTTCATGAATGTTTCTATGAATGATTGCAAACAATTAAAGATTATGAATTAATTCTATTTGCATAAGAAGAACATAAAAAATGGTCGGTAATACAATAAAGATTGTTTACTAATGATGAAAGGTGAAAAGAGTTAAAAGTTTTAGAGGTACTGATTCACCCCTCCCCTCTTAGTACTACTTCCCATTAATCCCAACAAGAGGTTGAAGAATTTTTTCACCTCAAGTCATCCTCTTTTCCTCATCTTGATCAGGGCATTGTTGGGTGTGGAGTATGTGGCATCAAAATTTTGCTTCCAAACCAACACTGATATTGCCACCCTTTTTTGCGCTTGGGGCCTGCATTTTGGTTTGAGGGTTGAGGTGAAAAGAATGATGGAAAGGTGTGTGAGACTAGAATGGAGGGTGGGCATGAATGATATTTTGCAGTATGTCATTCCTGGCTGGTGTTCTGTGGTTGTGAATGGAGATTGGTTTGGCTTCCCTAGTGTACCCCCCATGGTTCACCATTTCCTATGCATAGGGCTTTGGGGAACATCCCAGAAAGAAAGGAGGAAGCCCAAAAATACTAGGCACAATTGGTGGATTTCATTTACGATTGGGAGCTTGTGTTGGCTATTGGGTTTCGTGGTCATGATCGTGTTTGAGGTGGTGGTGTCTATGGTCAGGCTTGTAGTGGTGCTTGTGGTGCTCGTGGTGGGTTTTTACGTGGCTACGCTCGTGGTGGGACTCGTGGTGGTCTTTCCTGTGGCGGTGCAACTCATGACGGTGATGTTCGTGGTGATAGTCTTCACCTTCCTATTCGTGGTACTTCTCGTGGTAGCTTACATGGTGGTGACAGTTGGGGTGGCATTTCTCTTCAACGTGGTGGTGTTTCTTATAGGGGTGGTTCATCATCTCTCCACCTCATCCGCTTGTCTCCAGGTTCCTATTTTTTCACATGGGTTTCCTTACCGTTTTTCGGTCATGAAGGTGTGTATGTACATAGATTGTGGCATAGGGTCCACTATGTATAGTTTTTTTGGTCAAATTTGTTGGATTTGGGAGGCAAGATGTTTCTTCATGAATTTTTTGTATATAGTTCCCACCCAAAATGGTTGTATCTGGGTCCACTATGGTGGTTCTATTTACGGTTGGTTTTGGGTTTCCATGTTCGGTTTCAAACATACTTGGACTTTAGATTATGCTTTTGTAATACTTTAATGTACACTATTATATTAATAAAAACCATAATTTATAGATCAATATATATA
>MU227427.1:207870-220326 GCA_018584345.1 Thuja plicata
TATATATATATATATATTACTAAACTAAAGAAAAAGGCAAGTACTAGCCATTACGCGACACTTGTTTTGATGTTTTGATTAAATAAAAGCGGGTTTTGAAAGGACCCAAAACCTTTTATAAAGAGCTCAAAGATAAACCATTGAAAGTATAACAACGTTTGTGCCACAACACCTAAGAACAAAAGCATGAAAAAGACACACAACAACTACCTATATACAAAATGTTGCACCAAAAGAGACGGAACAGGGCAACACAACAAAAATATAGGACATCAAAAAGAGACAGCTAAATACATTTCATAAGGTCCTCAGCCTGGACCACCATTATCTGCATCTGATCGATAGTATTCTTGAGCTCTTCCAACTCCTTGTCTTCTTTGGCCTTTGTCTTCCTAGTGCTCGCCGAGTGTGCTTTGGCACTTGTTATATTAATGTAATATATTATTATAAGATACATATATTGTATATAAATAATCATGTGCACATCTACCATAGTTTCTCTTACCATGTTAAGTCTCGAGTTATTATGTTGGTACTAGTTTGTCAAATCACAGGTGGAAAACACCACAAAAAAGTGTGTTACACAATTAATACATTGTGTTGTGTTGTGGACAAGAAAATATGCAAATAACAATAATACAAAAATAAAACAAAAATGATGGATGGACAAGATTTTATCAAACATCTTGCAACCTTTTCTGAGTAGGTTGAGTCATGGATGCAACAAGGTAGCTTGTTAATTTTAGATAAGAGACGCCTTTGGCAAAATTAAATTTTGTAGTCGCATGGAACTACTACTATTATTCAAATATTCTTTGTTTAGACAATTAGCAAAATCTTTTATTATACAACTCTAGTTGAAATTTTAACTTCCCTTCATCAATTCCTCTATAGGTGGGAAATTTTAATGTACTTGCTTGACAGTGAATGCATAAATGTTGTATGCAGAGCAACTAACATATTTAATACTTCAAATTCTTGAAGTTGTTGGTGCTGGTATGGGATGGGTACCATGATTTGTTTTTTGGTGGGAGGTTGGGGCAGTAGTATTCACGTGATATTCATAATTTTTAATAAAGAAAATTTGAAAAATGAAAATATTCATAAATTCATTATTAAGTGGTTTGTCACATGTTAACACACATTGTAAATTATAATCAGTATTCAATAATTTTTGTATTACTCTTCATCAAAAGCATCAAAGTTAATATTTGGTTCAATTTTAATTCAACCATAATCAATTGCAATGTACCTTCCACTAGCCACATCACATGGAAGTAGTTTTATTTATAAAGACTTGACAAATTGTGCAACTATTACATTTAATTGTGATATTGTAATTAGGATTCAACTTTATAGTTTTCGAGTTTGACTCATTGACCCATGTTTCATGAGTAGTGGCTCACAAAAACTCATCTCTCATAAGAATGAATGGAACACTTAGCACTCATTGCATCTAGGTGATGCTCATAGGGGTGAAGCATTGGGCATCCCCAAAAGGTCACCCATCCTAGTATTGTTCCAACTCAAGCATGCTTAACCACAGAGTTTCCTCCAAGGTTAAGCCCACATAGCTTGCTACCCCATTTGCAAAACCTTCAACAAGTGTTATGCCTAATGAACAATTCATTATATAGCCCATTTAGTTCATCAACTAATAAGTAGGAGGTATTTTCCGCAGCAAGTCAATTTGTGATATTGCTATTAGGATTCAACTGTGTAGTTTTCGAATCAAACTTGTTGACCCATGTTTCATAAGTAGTGGCTCACAAGAACCCATCTCTCATGAGAATGAATGGGACACTTAGCACTCATTGCATCTAGCTGATGCTCACAGGGGTGAAGCATCGAGCCTTCCCAAGATGTCACCCATCCCAGTATTTCTCCAACTCAAGCACACTTAACCATGGAGTTTCATCCAAGGTTAAGCGCACTTAGCTTGGTAACCCATTTGCAAATCCTTTAGAAGTATTTTTCCTTATGAACCATTAATTATAGAGTCCCTTTAGTTCATCAATTGATAAGTAGGAGGCATTTTCTATAGCAAGTCAAATTGTGATATTGTTCTAATTAAGTAAAAACAGGTTTTGAAAGGACCCGAAACCTTTTACAAAGAACCACCAAATGATAGAACAAGAAGAGAACAACAAAACAACTATGAAACAACACCAAACACAACAAAGGGAACAAACAAACTTTCCCACAAGAGAGAAACCAAGACCAGACCATCGATCTCCAGACAAAGGACAAATAAGAAAATCGTTTAAGCCCACCCTTATGAGACCGTAAACTCATATCAAAAGAAGGCATGGGAGACTTAAATTTCTTTCCTTTAATTGTTGTCCAACCTTCCTCCACCTTCAAAGCAACATTCTGCCAAGATAAAGAATTAGCAGAAGATCCCACTACCTGAGAAACAGCCCCCCCCCACAACAACCCCAGCTGGGACAAGGACAACATCAGTCCCCAAAACCCCCTGGAGAAACCAGAACATCAGAAAAAAACATCAACAGCACCAGGCAGGATAGCTGAAACAGAGACATCACCCCAGACAGGAACAACATCAGCAACACCTAGAAGGACAACATCAGCTGTCAGATCCAAGCCAGCTTCTGAGATAGCAACACTAGAATCACCATTAACGTGATTAACCTGAGAAGGGAAAGTACCCCCGTCCCTAGAAACTTTTTCAACAGTGTAATGGTGGTCAGCAGTGCCCACCCACCAAGAAGGCAATTTCTTTTGTTTTACCTTATCTGATAAGCATCGAACAACAATATGGCCAGTCTTATGGCACTTTCTGCATCTGAACGAAATTCCCTCATAATCCAGCGTCTGGATCCAAGATCCTCGAGGAGACACCAAAGTTATCTTCTCAGGAAGACCCTTAGAAACATCAACCTCCACTAGGATACAAGCATACGTCGTGTGAAAAATGTTAGAGGAGACCGCATCAACCATTTGAAAATCTACAATAGCCTCTCCCACAGATTCCAAGACAGAATCCATCCAAATTGTGATATTGTTATTAGGATTCAACTGTGTAGTTTATGAGTAAAACTCATTGACTTATGTTTCATGAGTAGTGGTTCACAAGAACCCATCTCTCGTGAGAATGAATGGAACACTGACACTCATTGCATCCAGGTGATGCTCACATGAGTGAAGCATCAGGTGTTTCTAGGAGGTCACCCATCCTAGTGTTCCTCCAACTCAAGTATGCTTAACCATGGAGTTTCCTCCAATGTTAAGCCCAATTACCTTGCCACCCCATATGCAAAACCTTCAGCAAGTGTTTATGCCTTATGAATCATTCATTATAATGCCCCTTTAGTTCATCAATTGATAAGTAGGAGGTATTTTATACAAAAAGTCAAATTGTGATACCATTATCAAGATTCAACTATGGAGTTACGAGTCAAACTCATTGACCCATGTTGCATGATTAGTGGTTCACAAGAACCCATCTCTCATGAGAATGAATGGAACATTGAGGACTCATTAAATCTAGGTGATACTCATAGGGGTGGTGCATTGGGCCTTCCCGAGAGGTCACCCATCCTAATATTCCTCCAACTTAAGTGCCCTTAACCATGGTGTTTCCTCCAATTTTAAGCCCACTTAGCTTTCTACCCCATTTGCAAAACCTTAAGCAAGTGTTGTGACTTATGAACCATTCATTGTAGAGCCCCTTTAGCTCATCAATTGATAAGTAGGACGTATTTTCTACAAAAGGTTAAATTGTGATATTGCTATAAGGATTTAACTATGTAGTTTTCAAGTCAAACTTATTAACCCATGTTTCGTGAGTAGTGGTTCCTAGACTAGGGTGAGTTGGTTACTTTGTTCCAGACAACGTTCGATGAAATAAATTGCAGAATGTAGCTCCCTCGTGATTTATGCCTATCTCTTTCAATGCATCCATCACCTGTTCCTACATACAAGAAAGAGGGAAAATGTTGTGTAGAAGAGGGTTTTCCTAAGTCAAACCCCAATTTAGTAATGAACCTTGAATTGAAAATAAATTGAAATCGTGTTGAAATATAGTAAATACTAGATTTGAAAAATGGAATGCTTATACCTTCACAAACCTTCTTGATGTCAAAATGCTCATGAAGATGCTTGATGTTGACTTGATGTTCACTTTAGGATAAGAAGATCATGGATTCCTTCACAAATGCTTGGATCTGCAAATTAATCATTGTCTTCAATATCTTGAATGCTTGATCTCTCGCCTTAAGACTTAAAATTCAAAATTGTAGTTGAGAGCTTGATCTAAACTTGAATTATATCTTGTGTGTATTAAAATGGATACCTTATTTATATACTTCTCTCAACTATTTTAGGGTTCAAAACTTGAAGAATTTTGATACGAGTTTAAAATTAACACTAAAATCAAATTACCTTTGCATGGTTTTAATTTTGGGCCAAACATCAGGGAACAAGGTGACTTGCAGGAACAAGGAAACCCAAGTCACCTTATTCCTCTCAATGAGTTCCCAATTTAGGACCAGAGGTCCTTTTTGGAGAGAGGATGCTAGAATTATATGTGGAGTTGGATTGAATCAAGCATATCGGGCCCAAAAGGTCAGGGACACTAAAATAAGCCATAATTGAGCAAAAAATGTATAGGGATGCAATTTATGATGCTACAACTTCTTGAGTATGTTTCACTTTTATTGTAGTATTATTTTCTAATCCTATGTGGTCTAATATTGAGAAATGCATTTGATTGTGTATCTTTTTTTTTGTAAACTATCTATAATTAAGAAAAAACTTATGAAATCATATATTATGATAACCAACTTTCTCGATACGGTTGTAAGACATCTAAACCTTCTACATAAATGTTATTTCCCTTTAATAGATAACAAGACTCTATGTAATTCATCATCATTTCATTTACTTAAACATACAAATAAGATAACAATCCCTCTTCTAAAATGGTCAAACATAAATCCAATTAAATTCTCTTAAATCGAAAACACTTATAGGAGATATAGTGATAAAGACATGAAGTAAATATTACACCATCTTAAAAAGTTAGCACCTATAATTAGATGCTCTATTAGGCCCCAATTTGGTGATTTCTAGATTGCATGTCCGTTACGATTGATCCTAGCACCCTAGCTCTTGTTATTCTAGCATCTTCCTTTCATTCTCGACTCCCAATTTTAATTTAGGCTCATTTGCCTAGGTATATAATGATTTTAGCATTCTAACACAGGTATACAATACTTTGGGCACTCTATACCTTGGGTTTTGGGCCCAAATTTGAATGAGTGGCCCTTTGTAGTGTTTTAGCGAGATTTTCATATTTGTGGTCAACCTAGATCAATTTTTAATCTTGAAATGTTGTGAGAGGTATAAAGTGGCCTATCTCTCTTAATTTTGTATCCATGATCAGGATTTCAAGTGGTATCCTACAATTTTGCATTCAAGTATTCAAGATCAAGTTTCAAGCATTCTTGAAGCATCCAAGGCCAGTTTGAAGGCAACCTTTTTCATTGTAGCAATATTTTCTCTCATGATGGCCAAGTAGAGGAGTTCTCAATCAAGCAAGAAGATCCTTTTGTCCATATGCATGCATTTCATTCATCCATTCTTCAAGGCAAGAGTTATCAAGCATAACAACATTGAAGATCTTGGAGTGACATTCATAGATCCATGCATTTGTGCAAGATGTCCTCGATTCCTTCCTACATTCAGAGATTCAACAACTACAATTCAAGCAACATACAAGCATCTTCATGGATATGTGTGATCTCAATATCTGTTCATGAAGGTATATTTACTTACAAGGTAGATCTAATATTTACCTTTACATTTGCACTGTTTTCCTTTATGCAATTTCATTCGCATTTCAAGGTGGATTCCTAAACAGGTGTTTGACCAAGGCAAACCCTTTCAACCCAACAATTTCTCATTTTCTTGTGTGCAGGAGCAGGTGGTGAAGATGTCGTAAAAAATTAATAAAGTATGGGATCTGATAGATTATCCTAATAAGTTTCAATTTATGTCGTAAAAAATTAATGAAGTATGGGATCTGATAGATTATCCTAATAAGTTTCAAACCAAATTGTAAGGTACATAGCTGCCAAGGCATTTTGTACCTGGGTATACAGCAACCAGGACATTATGTACCTCCAAATTTAGAGCTTGTTAATTAAAATATAATTGTCTCTATTGAATATTGTTTTGAATCATTTGTATTTTGTTAATGTGTTGGACTCTTTTTCTCAACTTCATTAATACTCGAATTTTAATTTTCTTCCCTATAGTTTACTTTACAATTTAAAGCAACATCATAAACACCCCCTTTGTTTAAAACAACAAAAGAAGAAGATAAATAAATGACCTCCGCTTCAAGTTCAAAGTGAGAAGATTTGACACAGACCCATGCTTGGGCCTGCATTTTGGTTTGAGGGCTGAGGTGAAAAGAATGATGGAAAGGTGTGTGAGACCAGAATGGAGGGTGGGCATGGATAATATTTTGCAGTATGTCGTTCCTAGGTGGGGTTTTTTGGTTTTGAATGGAGATTGGTTTGGCTTCCTTAGTGAACCCCCATGGTTCACCCTTTCCTACTGCATAGGGCTCTGGGTAACATCCCAGAAAGAAAGGAGGAAGCCCGAAAATACTAGGAAAGTTGGTGGATTTTGTCCATGATTGGGAGCTTGTGTTGGCTGTTGGGTTTCTGAGAAATCGGATGCACCCTACCCTATTTTGAATTCAGATGACGAGGGCGTGGGAAGAAATGGAAATGCAGAGGAGGGCTAGGGGTCGTGATGGTGGGGCTTGTGATCTTGTTTGAGGTGGTGGTGTCTGTGATCAGGCTCGTGGTGGTGCTTGTGGTGTTTCTTTACGTGGCTACGCCCGTGGTGGGACTCGTAGTGGTTTTTCTTGTGGCAGTGCGACTCACGATGGCGATGCTCGTGGTGATGGTGCTCACCTTCCTATTCATGGTACTTCTCATGGTAGATTACATGGTGGTGACAGTTAGGGTGGCATTTCTCTTAGACGCGGTGGTGTTGCCTAAAGGGGTGGTTCATCATCTCTCCACCTCACCTGCTCGTCTCCAGGTTCCTTTTTTTTCACATCGGTTTGCTTACCATTTTTTTGTCATGAAGGTGTGTCTGTACATAGACTATGGCGCAGGGTCCACTATGTATAGTTTTTTTGGTCAAATTTGTTAGATTTGGGAGGCAAGATGTTTCTTCATGAATTTTTTGTATATGGTTCCCATCCAAAATGGTTGTATCTGGGTCTTCTATGGTGGTTCTATTTACGGTTGGTTTTGGGTTTCCATGCTGGGTTTCAAACATACTTGGACTTTCACATTATGCTTTTGAATACTTTAATTTACATTATAATATTAATAAAAATCATAATTTATATATATATATATATATACACATATACACACACACACATATATATCTATCGTAATAAATTACAATATCAATATATAAAACTGTAGCATCATAAATTGCATCCTTATACAATTTTTCAATCACTTATGCTCCATTCTAGCGTGTGTGGCCTTCCATGCTCAATCTTATTTAATCTAGGTCGCACTAGCTAAAATCCAGACATCACCATTGCATTTTTTACCTCAAAACCTTGATCCTACCTTTTTTGGAGGACTAGGTCACGTGGGTCGATGTAGTCTCAGATAGGGTCACCCTAGGCAACCTTGTCTCGATAATTGGAGCCCTAATTCAAATAGTACAACAACTAGTTTGCGAGAGCAGGAAAAATTCTTCTATGTCGGCTCTCTCTAAAATTACAAGCTCAAAATGCTAGGAAGATGTGTAAAAGCAAGCTTCCCCCTCATTTGAACACACACTTCATCTATTATAAACATCAATCTCAAGCACTCAAGCATGAAGCATTCAAGGTATTTTGTTCCATCATATTCTTCAGATCTAGCATCATGGCAAGCTTCAACAGCCTCCATGCAAGCATGTGTTCATGATTGATTTCTTTTTCAGGTCTCATGGATTAATGTTATTGCATCAACCCACCCTTATGATCACATTGAAAGAGCATTGTATTAACAAGGTATAATATACTTCAATTCTCAGATCGAGGCTTTGCTGCATAACAATATGCTTTCATTTCCATTTCAGTTGTTTCAATTTCAAAGTTAATTCTTAAATCGGGGTTTGATCTAGGCAAATCCACATCAACCCAACTATTTCCCTTCTTTTGGTGTTTAGGTGGTAAGTTATAGAGGAACGAATTTAGATTTAAATTAGGCATCAAACGACCTACATAACCCTTTTGTGCAGGTCCAGAAAGGTCGGGACAATGCTGCCCTATTCACTATTGTCCATGACAAAGTTGCTGCTCACCATTGTCCTTCAGATTTTTGCCCTAGATTTTGGAAGCAGGTTCCTCTTGGTCGATATTCTTCAAATCTACTGCCAAATTATGCATATCTGAGCTTTGTAATGTTGTATATGTTGAAAACCATCATTCTACCATATCTTACCCTAGCTTTTATATTTCTCTTTCACAATTGCATTTTCATTTTTGGCTCATCACGATGGATTGTTGTATCCATTTTGTGCCCAATATCTTAAACCGATTTAATCACTCCCCTATTAAGTAATTAAAATGGAAATAGACCTAGTTTCCTAGTTTGCCAATGCAAGCTAGTGAACTCTATTTCCCTGCATTACAAAAACATACTTGTAATGATATATTGTTATTAGAAAATTTGTTTTTCGAGCATATGATTGGTCAAATTTGTTTAAGCCTTATATATGGAATTCTCGGAAACATACACAATTTTATTACTTGCTTCATATTGCATAAAAATTATCGTGCTTACATGCATGTAAATAACACGTTCAATGCTTACATGAAACAATAATAAAAAAATATTTTATAACTACAAAGGACTTATCATCTTTGTCTTCCATGTAGCATCACATCCGTTAAAGCTAGTTGCACCATTCTAATTTATTTGATTCCACACTGTCACTAGACCTAACATTTAGGTCGTATATGATTAATTGAATGTTTCAAGCTTTTGAATGTTTATGTGGTAATGGTTTTTTATTTTAAATGCTTTTGTTAGAGTTTTGATTTATATATTAATATAATTTTTTAAATTAAAAATTATATTCTATGTACTTATTTTAGTTCATAAGTGTCACTTTTTTTTATAAAATATTATAATATAAATAAATATAATATAACAATATTATATTTATTCCCATTCATATTTCTAGAGCTATTTATTTTTAAGTTCATTATATCTTAATTATATATTAAAAATATTTATGCAAAAAAGATAATATGAGAATTTATTTTTCTCACAATTATTATTTTATCTATTACAAAATATTATAATTTAAATTAAAATTAATAACCATTTACTTAATTTTATTACAATTATTTTATATCTAAAAAATATTTGAATTTAGTTCAAATTAAGAGTACATTTTTATTTTTTTGATCGGTAAAAGGCCTAGGCCAAACATTTTATTAGAAAATTTGCGAATTTACAAAAAAGCTCCATTCTCTGCGGGCACTGGTAGGAAAGAATGGAGAAGAAAACCTCCAGTCTTGCCCGGGACCTAAGGTCCATAATTCACAATACAATAATTACAACACAATCAATAAGAGGGCATTCCCTCTTTTACAAACTAGATGAAAGCATTCCTTTGAGAAATTACAAGATTTGATATCACAAGTTCTTTAGTAACAGCTATTGATGAAGGCATTCCTTCAAAAATTTCAAGATATAAAATCACTACTTCTTTGGTAGCATTTGTCCTGGATAGGCTTTAAGAGATCGTAGGGATGAAATCTTGAATCGGAGTACTATACTTTCTTTTATAGTTCCCATTCATGTCTTTCCTTTATCTGTAAATCAAAAAACTACAGAAAACCTATCTAAGACTTAGATAATTGTTAGTATCAAAACATATTTATTATCCTGGATATGAACTTGAAAAACTCCTAATTTAGGGTTTCCCTTCCTTCTTTAGACCAGATTGTAGGTTTTAAGATAAGGATTAAAAGAAATGCTATCTCTCTATAATTGCTCATTAAGCATGTTTCACCAACAGAGACTAGCCCATAGATGGAAAAAAATGAGTCAAAAAAGAAAATCCCGATGTCTCAATACTTCTTCTCAAAATTATCTTCCTATATTTCTATGATTAGAACATACTAACACCTTCTCATACTTGTAAGAAGAGTTCTAATTATAAAGACCTCACCTCAATTTCAATTTACGTATTGATAAAACTAATTAACAGTTTCAATTTCTGTGTTAATAAAGAGTTCTAAAACATGTAAGAAGAGTTCTAATTAAAACTATCTCAAAATCTTTACTTACTCACATCACCAAAAGCTAGTATACCTACTAAGGATTGATAGAAAATAAGAGAGATACTATAGATCAGTATTAATCTAGAGAAATACCTATATACTCATCTCTCTCTCTCTCTCTCTCTCTCTCTCTCTCTCTCTCTCTCTATATATATATATATATATATATATATATATATAAGTGTTCTAATGGAAAAGTTCATTAGTACAGTCTATTAGAATCCTTAATTGAAAATCTATTTCTGAAAAAAGTATTTAAATTATGAACTTCGAAGACAGTAAAACATCTTTATGAAAAGATATAATAGGGAGCCAAGAGATTTGCACATAACCAAGTCTTGTCACTTAGAATTTGAAAATCTAAATAAACCTCATCATAACCAAAACTTTATCATCAAAGCTGAAATTTCAACTTTAGCAAAAACAATAATAAATTTCCGAGAAATGGTTTTAAAGCATTCAGAGAGGACCAAATCTAATGATTTAAATGTTTGGATTACAATTCCATACTCAGATTTTATTCATCATTCAGAGAGAGGGAGTCATTTTCAACATTAAAGTGCCTTCTTGGAAAAGGTATATCAACATTGGTACTTAGTTCAGACTCTGATTCCCAGTTGCCTACTTGATCTTCCATAATAAAAGTATCTATCCAGTTCACTCCATCTGGGAGTTTAACATGAAATAATCTATAAAGAAAGTTTAAATTTCTTCTCATTGTAGGCCCCCACGTCACAAAGAGTTCTAGGTCCTCAATTTGTAAAACAAGGAAGGTCGGGACTGGCCTACCTCCTACCATAGATAGATCATAAAAACATGGCTTAGGAATGGTTAGGTCTTCCCGAACATTAGCCAAAACTTTATCCAGATTTCCCAAGTAAGACTTTTTAAACAATCTCCTACAGAGTATCCCCAGGAGGATTTTGTCGGTGCCAGCTTGGAGGGCCAAGGCAATAAATAAGGTTGGGATATCCGAATTAACTCTGTCTATCCAGATTATTGACACACTCTCTGCCCAAGATTATGAGAACAACCCTAACAACTAGATGCTGCGAAGATAGTAGAACACTTTTAATCCTAGGCCCTGAAATGGGAGAGTCGAAGGCAATTTGTATTTTAGGGCCTTTAGCTTAATGGGCGTGGTCATGATTTTTGAGAATTTTAGAAGACCACTTGCCTAAGTCTTGATTCCTACAGGGCAGGAATATAAGGTAAGAGGCCGAAAGGATAGGAAGCAACATCGATATATATTCGATTGATAGGCAGTGTAATCGTTAGGGGATATGGTGGGGCATAATACCTTCATATATCTTTGTCTAAGAATTATTTAGGCCAGACATTTAATCCTCCTAGATAAGCAAATAACATAATAGTGTCGGGAATGTTAACTTTCTAAACTATAGTCTTCTATTAGTACCCTTATCCTATATAACGTTAATTACTATGGGTGACTGAAAAAACTACTCCTTTAAACTAATGGCTTTATCCAGTCTTCTTGCATTACTAAGTAAATATAAGATTATAAATGTGTAGTGTTGTTGGCTTTGTATTAAAATAACGCGAAACATAGCTATAAGATATGAAATTTTTTAAGAAAGAACTTAATGAATAAGTATATAAAGACATATGTTTATAAATTTATATATCTATATATGTATATACATATATCTCTATATATTTATTTATTGAAATTCAAATTTATAATCTTATTTCTATGTATAAATATATATATATACAGTTTCTTGCCATATATATATATATAGTCATACATAAAAATAACATTATAAATCAAAAAATGAAATATATATAGATATAAAATTATATATATATATATATATATATATATATATATATATATATAACCAGATAAAAGTCTCCATAAAATCTCTAGTTTATTAAGATAAATTTCCTATGAAAACCATATTACTGGATGAGGAGGGGGTTGATTAAAATAAAAGGTAATGACCAAATGATAAATTAAAAAACAAATATATGTAGAGATAAAACGATATTTCTATATAACTATATATCTATGTACATAGTTCTTTATATAAATACACATCTATGTGTGTGTGTGTGTGTGTGTGTGTGTGTGTGTGTGTGTGTGT
>MU227427.1:220798-262388 GCA_018584345.1 Thuja plicata
TATATACATATATATATATATATATACATATATATATATATATATGATTTTACATCTAAATATATCTATCTTTTTAAAAAACAAAATAAAAAGTTACATTAAAACTCTATTTTATTCAAGTATGCAACCTACGAAAAATCAGATAACTGAATGACATTCATGCTTCCCAATTACCATATGGATACCTGCTTAGTATCTTTTCACATAGCTAGAGCAATCTTATGAGGATTTTCAATACTTATACTTCGATCTATCCTTTGAATATGTTAATTCCCGTCACATAACGGATTAGAAGTTTTAATCTAAAACCAAGGGGAAATAACTTCCCAATTCTTTAAACGTTCTATATATATATATATATATAACTTTTATATTTTGTTACAGAGTTCTTTTTCCGCTAATCCATAGTACTTACCTTAAGTGCTTAATTACAGACCCATATTCTACTAAGATTTCTTACTACAAAATGAAAAGCTGCTTTGTTTCTTACCCTTTCTTTAAACAAATGCAGAAGACTTATATCAACTATAATTATAACTATCTAAAAAACCTTTATGGCTACCTACAGATTCCTTTTAGTCTTTCTTGAGCAGGTCACGGCTCCAGTCCCCTTCACCTTTTTTGACAATGATGATGACCACCTCATCCTCAGCCGAGTCCTGCACATATTTCGAGCATTTCTTTACCGAAGGCACTACAATACGGAAGTTTTCCATATCCAAGTCATCCAGATTCTCTGGGATTTCAAAGCCCTCATCTCGCCAATATTTGAGGAGCTCATCTTTGTCCATATCTCTCTTAAGTATCTGTTTAACCAAAAAGTCCAGATTCCTCTGCATTTCGGGCTAGTGAGTGTCAAAGCCCTTTTCATCTTTGATAACTATCATCGGAACTCATTGATTGTCGGGGATATCCTTTAATTTTGATTTTATCGTATTCATTGTTACTTCCGCAAAAGGGATAGTTAACTGATTAATAATGCTATAAACCATATTTTCCAAACCTCCCAATATATCGTCTGAAAAGGTTAACTGAGTGACTTCCATGATCTCATTCTCCTTCCAGCCAGCAAAGGTTGTCAAAGCGATGAAGAGACCCACAATGTTACCATTTGTTTGAAAAGTGCAGAAATTGTCAAAGTGGGCGTCCCCCAAGCCCTTCTCCAAAGCCCTCCTTGCAGCTTCTGGAATGGGCTTCAATATCTTAATCCATCTTTCAGGCTTTATTGTGCCTCGAAAATCCATAGTACGATAAACGCCCAACGGAAAGGTAATTAGCCTAGTTTCCATCCTTACTATTAATTTCTCTTCACAGCTTCGAATTTTCTTAGCTCACCCTTGACAATGCTTCTTGATTCTTCTCTATATTTAAAGTGGGATACCAAATATTTAACCTTGTATTAATCGCTTGTTTAATCGCCATTCCCTAGGTAATGATTTTTCCTTTACGCCACTTAGACATTTATTACGGGCGTATAGACATGTGGGTTTAGATCGATATTTTAACTCCTCCTTAATTGCATAAGTACCTAAAATCTTGCACGACTCAATCTCGAGAGCTTTAGATGAGGTAAGAATGTGAAAATCGTACTTATCTTATTCAAAAAATAATTGCTCTGTAATCATAATCTGGAAAGGAGGAGAGAGGAGTAAAGATGACTCATCAAGCTTACAGAGGTTTATAAGTACTATTAATATGAAACTCTCTACTTAATGATGATAGCAATTGCTCCCAAATAATATTTTTCAAATATAATTTTCTCTTATAGTATTTACAATTTTATTTTATTTCGTTTAACTATAAAGGATTTACTAGTTAAGAGTTAGGAACTGGTCACTTGCCTGAATGGCTAATTCACATGTTCAGTATAAACCTACACTAAAATATTATTAATTGTGTTAAGCTGAAAGGAGTCACAAGGTGCTATTGCCGGTTAGATGATAGAGTCTACTCTCCTATAAGAAGAGAAAAATACCTAGGGGCAAATTGGAAAACTGGCAGAATTTCTTTAAGAATTCATTGCCTAACTGGTGACCGAGAGACAGCCCTACCCCTCAGATTTCTTAAGACAAAGGACAGAAAGAAAACTCTTACCTTCTATCTGATGATAGGAGACAACCCGAAATGATATAAAATAAGAGAGTTTAAGTAGATAAAATTGAAAAATGAAAGTCGTTGTATCTATCTATATTTAAATCTATATCTTATTAGCTCATATAAAGATGTAATAGAAATCATTAAGGGTTAATAGTTATAGAACTGTGTTATATAACTCATTTAAGGGTTAATTGTAATATCGAGCTATAGAATACTTTGCTAATGACATAGAAATAACCCTAATATGAAAGAGTTTAAAAAGAGAAACTGAAATGCTTTAAAAATCTGTATAAGTATTATTTAATACGATGCGACCCAAAACATATTAGATCCCTATTGTTATTCTTTCAATTTATTTTCTATTATAATTTTAAACTTGTAATTTTGTTTATTATTGCTATTGAGGGTCTATTGATTGATCTTTTGGAAATTGTCTATAGCCAGATTGGCTAATTCATCTACACGGATATTACCTTCTCTGTAGATATGGTTAATCGTGACTTGTTCAAAGGAGTCGCATAATGTCAGTGCTGAAGAGAGAAATGATTCTAATCTCCAATTAAGAAGAGAGCCTTTTCTAAGGGCATTAATAATGATGGCGGAATCACCTTCAATATACAGCCTTTTGATGCCTAACTGATGGCAGAGAGACAATCCTTCCACCAAGGCCTCAAGTTCTACCCTATTATCTGTCTCTTTACCTATAAATCTACTGCACTAAGTGATTTCCATTCCTTCTGAGTCATGGATACTAAAACCTATACCCGCCATACCTGGATTACCTCGAGACGCCCCATCGAAGTTAAGTTTGAACCAACCTTCCTGGGGTGGGGACCAGGTGCAAGTGCTACGTTTGTTATGGGGTGGGTCATCCCCACTGCCTATGAAAGGAGGGATTATAAGTCCGATCCATTTTTTCCTCATACTTCCATCCCATTGAGTCATAATCGCTCCCTTATAATTACTCTTCATAATTTTATTATTGGCTACTTCAATTATGTTGCTTTCAATCTTATTTATTAGGCTGGGAACATCCAAATATAGAATCTTGAAAAATTATCCTATTTCTCTCCTTCCATATTTCCTAGAGAACTATAGAAGGAGCTAGAGGCCGTAAGAGAGAATAAATGGAGTCCTTATTAAGTTGTGGCCAAGACATAAGAAGATCCGAAATCTGGTTAGGGAAGGCTGACCTCCAATTGAGTTTATAACAAAGCCAATCCCATACTTTTTTACAACAGGAACATTCCAGGAGTAAATGATCCATTGATTCTTCTTGTGCTTCACACAGGGAGCATCTACTTGGGCCACTATAGCCCATACACTAGAATCTCTCAGCAGTCAAGATTTGCTTATTCCAAACTAACTAGGTAAAGAAACCTGTTTTAGGCATAGAGCAATTACCCCACAATAAATTATAGGGAGGGGGGTCATTTTGGATGATAGTCTTGGATCTTAGAATATTATAGCCATCTTTTATTTTGTATCGACCCATCTTATTGCCATCCCGTATAAGTCTATCTGCTTGTTTTTTAAAAATGATATTCCTAGTTGCCAGAATTAATTTAAGTTTTTCTACTTCCATTCTAGGTAAAAGAAAATCATCACACTCCTTCCATTTCCAGCCATTCTTAGAATTCTTATCAAAGGTTACATAATCCTTAACCTTATTGCCCCAAGATGCTTCCATGATGTCTTTAGATATGGACCAATCTCCTAAATGAGAAATGGCAGGATGTCCTTCCCATGATTCGGTCCAGAACAGGGCATCTTCACCCTGACCAATATTCCAAGAGATCTTGTCTTGAATAATCAATTTACAGTCCAGCATAAAGTTCCATATTCATGAACCTCTAGGGGGATTAGATTCTCTTAAAATATTAATAGGATGTGGTTGGTTTAAGTATTTATGTGATAAAATCTTAACCCATTTGAGGGTAGGTGAGTTGATCATTTTCCATACAAGTCTAGCCCCAAAGACTTTGCTCTGAAATTTAAGGTTTCTGATTCCCACTCCTCCTTCATGTTTAGGCCTATAGACCTTATCCCATACAAGGAGGGCAACTTTCTATTTTTCTGTTGTCCCCTGCCAGAAGAAAGATCTCATAATTCTATTTAGTTCATTGCATTGCTTAGCCGGGAGATCAACACAAGCTAATTGGTACAGAGGGATAGCTGAGAGAACAGATTGAATTATGATGGTTCTCCCAGCTGAAGATAGCCATTTACCTTTCCATGATGACATTTTTCCTTTTATCTTCTCTATTGCAAGATTCCAACCAATAGCCGATCTAGAATCTAAGTCCAAATATAATCCTAAATATTTGCAAGGAAGGGAACCTTTTTTAAAATTTTAAATTTTACATATATCATTTTCAAGAGAGTGTATTAAAAAAGAAGATCTCAGATTTTTCCTTACTTATTTCCTACCCAGAAGCTGAAGAATACTTGTCAAGAATGACTTTAATTTCTCTAGCCTCTAGAGTAGAGCTTTCCCCATACAACATTGTATCATCCACGAACTGTTGATGGGTAATAGGATCAGTCCCACTAGTAATTTGGATGCCCTGAATACGTTTGTTTTCCCTAGCTTTACTAATACTTCTACCTAGGGCTTCTGCCATAATTATAAAGAGGAAAGGGGATAGCGGATCTCCTTGACGGATTCCTCAATAAATTCCAAAGAATCCCTGAGGAGATCCATTGACCAGAATGGAAAATTTAGGGGAAGAAATACAACTTCTAATTAGGTCTACCCACCTTTTATCAAAGCCGAAAGCTAACAGACAATTTGTTAAAAATACCCAATCTACCTTGTCATATGCTTTTTTAATGTCTAACTTAATAATAATTCTTGTTTTTTTGTTGTTTTTGACAGAGTGCATTGCCTCTTGGGCAATAATAATACCGTCATAAATTGAACGGCTTGGAACAAAACCAGATTGTTCCTCGCTTATGATGTATGGGAGAAGTTTTTGGAGTCTACTTGCCATAGTTTTAGAGAAAAGTTTATATAAAGTATTGCAAAGAGCAATAGGATGAAAATCATTGAATGTTTCTGGGTTTTCTTTTTTAGGGATAAGTGTTATGAAATTATTATTAACCTCTTTAATTAGGTTCCCTAAATTCCTAATACCATCTATTGCACCCATATTTTCATCTCCCATAAAGTACCAACACTTTTGAAAAAAACATGTTGGGAAGCCATCTGGTCCTAGAGATTTATCCGAGTTCATTTTGTTCAGGGTAGCTTCAACTTCCTCTTTTGCAAATCTAGCCATAAGAAGCTAGTTTTGTTCTTTAGAGATAATCTTTGGGATATTATTCAGAATACTAAATTTTGAATATGGCAGAGCTTCCTTAATGTAGATCTCCTTGAATTAATCTACAACTTCCTTGGCTATTTCTTTCGGATCCTTGATCCAATTATTTCCTTTCCCTTTGATAGATGTTATCCTATTAATACCTCTTCGTTGCTTAGTGCTATTGTGAAAAAATTTTGTGTTCTTGTCTCCCTCAGCTAACCAAATTTCCCTAGATTTCTGTTGCCAATAAATCTCTTCTTTAGCTAATACATCCTCATATTTATTCATCAGAAGTTTCTCTTCTTCGTAAAGGGCAAATTCCATCCCCAATATTGTGACTTTTTCATTTAGGGCTTTCATGTCAGTTTCAAGGGAGATTTTTGTCTCAAAAATATTGCCAAAACTATCTTTATTCCATGCTTTTAATCTAAGTTTAATGATTTTCAGTTTACTAACTATCTGATATAGCTTGGATCCTGTTATAAAAATTTCCTCCCACCATTCCTTAATCATTTCTTAAAAACCTTCATTTTTTAGCCACATCTGTTCAAATTTAAAAGGACAATTTTCTGGACTTTTATCTGTTATAATTTTTTATTCTACCGGAAAATGATCATAGCCTGAAATGGAAGAACCTTTGCTGATAATGTGAATGGGAGTAAAGAAATATCTCCTTTAACAAAGAAATGATCTAATTTTTCAGCTATAAAACTAAAACCTTTCCTTCTATTATTCCATGTATAAAAATCACCAATTGTGGCTATCTCACATAGTTGATTCTTGTTAATCCACTCATTGAAGTTAATGGCTACTTTCGATAAAAGGGCAGAGCCTCCCCTTTTTTCTGATATCTTAGTGATTGTATTGAAATCTCCTCCTATTATTACTATATCTTGACCAAATTCCCTAAATTTTATATCAATTTCCTTCCACACTCTTTCCTTATCTTTGCTTAAAATCGGACCATAAATATTCATAACATAGAATTTAATGTTTGATCGGAGACTGGACACCTTACCACATCACCAATTGGTGTGTTCTAATCCTGAGAGAGTCACAGATCTAGGGTCCCAGATAAAACCTACTCCTCTAGAGGCTCCAAAAGGTGGAGCCCCCCGAATTTCTCTAACACCTAGTTTTTTATTAAGTAAATTATATCGAGACTGGTCTAGTTTGGTCTCATGTAATAAAAAAATATTTGGATTAAACTTTGAAATACCGCACAAAAGAATGTGTTGTTTGTTAGGGGTGTTCAAACCCCTAACATTCCATGTAAGGAGATTCATAATGAATTGGGAAGGAACTTCCCCTTTTCTGCATTAAAAATGTCAATTAATTTAACTTGGCCAACTGCTGCCCCAGCCTGAGATCACAATTCTTTAAAAGATTTCCTCCCTCTCTTACGTTGGACTTTGGCACAATCAGGAGATGCCTTGCTAGGTAATGAAGAATCTAGGCCTAGGTTTGAAATGATATCCTCATTAAGTTTATCTTCCTCTTCTAAGAAGGACTCTAACTCTGCTTTTGTAAGAGGGGAGTCCAGCGCCGGGCATTCCTTAATCAAGAGATGTCTTTTCCTATCAACTTCTTCCTCATCACAAATTTCATCCAAAAATTTATCCATCAGTTCATCTACTAGATTCTCACCTATGTATTCAAAGATAATCCTTACTTCTTCCCTGATTTGGTTACCATCCTCTGTCTTATCAGTGGTTGGAACATCCAAGTTATCATCCTTTGGTGGTGGGGTTAATGCAACAAGAGGAGAGGACGAAATGTTTGTTTCTCCTAATCCATTGAACTCCAAAGAATCGGAATGAGAAGAAATTAATTCCATAGATTCGCAATTATCATGGGTAACTCCAATCCCATAATTCGGACTAGAATTCATGAGGGGGGTAAGGGTGGGGAAATGTCTAGTTTACCCTTATCACTGACTATGTTAAAACCCCCTTTGTTGGGAAAAAAGTCAATAGTGACTTCCTTAACCTCCGTGGGATTAACCTTCTCTGTAAGATTTGACAGTGGAGGGAAATTTTGGGGATGAATAGAAAACTTCTCTATCTCCCTATCCTTTAGTGGAAATACCTCCGAATTACAAAGATCCTCTAGAGCCCCATTGAAGATTTTGGGGATAATAATAACCGAGCCTACATCAATGCACACTTCCAAAGGGGGAATTGGGACATTGATATCCATATTAACAATGATGAGTCTCTCTGCTTGCGCATTGTCAAAATCAACAAAACCTACAAATTTCCCTAATTCTTTACCTATTTCCCTAACCGAATCATCATCTGATAGTTCAATAGGAAGATTATTTAATTTAATCAATCTCTCTACCCTGAAATTTTCTAATTTGGGCGGATTAAAAAAGGGTAACCAGTCTAGGGTTACAAACCCTATGTCCCTAAAATTGGGGAAACCCTTCGACAAGAGTTTCTCTTTGAGTGAGACACTCGAACAATCTACATAAAGGAAATTATCTTGGAGGATCGTGATACGTACCTTATTATTGAGTTGATCCTTCAACCAGTTCATTATCGTGCTTGCTGAAGCTCAAATGCCTTTCCATCTACAAAACAAACCATACTCTGCACACATCTATTGTTGTCTACTTACCAAACCATGTATAATCTCTAGTTTCCTATGGTTAGGTTTAAAGCCTTCACAATTATCAACTTTCTTCCCAATAGCATCTTTATTTTTCCTACTACTAATTTTTCCATGCTTTTCAAAGAATCTTCTATGCGGTGGGGAATATAGCTTACCAAAGGATAAAATCAGGCTTTGAGGAACAAAATCCTCAGACCGCTAGTTGACCGCATCTTCAAGATTTTGGGACAGAAAACCCTCATTTTGTTTCACCAAATTTTTATTAGACGATCCACCATGGTATGACCTAGGTAGAAAATGGCATCGATGCGATGGAGAGTAGATTCCAGGTTTTTCCCTTTGGATGCCAGCATGAATCTAAGATGAGAGCAGCCTCCCCCGTGGAGATGCCCCAGAGAAGATCCTGGGGGAAGAGGCCAAAGTATGAAATCTATTGGAGATTGGTAGGGCATAATGTACAGAAGCAATCCTTTTCGAACTTCGGCGAGATTTAGAAACATATAGCCAACCTTGAAGCCTTTCCTCACTCTTGATATCCTGGGTCTTATATAATCTTTCAAATTTAATCGCATATTTAGTATAAGAGAAGAATTTCGCTTGTAGATCCAGACTATCCACAGAGAAAATCTTCGGTCACGGAAGAGCAGAGCAAAAGAGCAGAGCCATCTTTTTTTAATTTCTTTGAATAAATTAAGAATTTTAAATAAAATAAGTGAAATAATTTATATGTAATATAACATTTATATTAAAATATTTTAAATATATATTGAATACTATGTATATGTCAAATTTGTTGCCATAATTAATCTAATATCTCACTTTATATGACCTAAATTAAGATGACAATAAAATTAGTTACAATGATTGATTACAATTTTCAGATAATATTTATAGGAGTTAAATTTAAAAATAAATTTCTTTATTAATATAATTATAATTATATAATTTTATATTCAATAAAATTATACTTAATAAAATCTAATATATATATATATATATATATAATATTATAATTATAATTAATTACTAAGCTAAAGAAAAAGGCAAGTACTAGCCATTGTGTAGCACTTGTTATATTAATCTAATATATTATTATATTATTATAAGATACATATATTATATATAAATAATCATGTGCACATCTACCATAGTTTTTCTTACCATATTAAGTCTCGAGTTATTATGTTGGTACTAGTTTTTCAAATCACAGGTGGAAAACACGACAAAAAAGTGTGTTACACAATTAATACATTGTGTTGTGTTGTGGACAAGAAAATATGCAAATAACAATGATACAAAAACAAAACAAATATGATGGATGGAAAAGATTTTATCAAACATCTTCCAACCTTTTCTGAGTAGGTTGAGTCATGGACGCAACAAGCTAACTTGTCAATTTTAGATAAGAGACACCTTTGGCAAAATTAAATTTTGTAGTTGCGTGGAACTACTACTACTATTCAAATATTCTTTGTTTAGACAATTAGAAAAATCTTTTATTATACAACTCTAGTTGAAATTTTAACTTCCCTTCATCAATTCCTCTATAGTTGGGAAATTCTAATGTACTTGCTTGACAGTGAATGCATAAATTTTGTATGCAAAGCAACTAACATATTTAATGCTTCAAATTCTTGAAGTTGTTGGTGTTGGTATGGGATGGGTACCATGATTTTCTTTTTGGTGGGAGGTTGGGGCAGTAGCATTCAGGTGATATTCATAATTTTTAATAAAGAAATTTTGAAAAATGAAAATATTCATAAATTCATTATTAAGTGGTTTGTCACATGTGAATACACATTATAAATTATAACCAATATTCAATAATTTTCGTATTACTCTTCATCAAAAGCATCAAAGTTAATATTTGGTTCAATTTTAATTGAACCGCAATCAATTGCAATGTACCTTCCACTAGCCACATCACATGCAAGTAGTTTTATTTATAGAGACTTCACAAATTGTGCAACTATTACATTTAATTGTGATATTGTAATTAGGATTCAACTTTATAGTTTTCGAGTCTGACTCATTAACCCATGTTTCATGAGTAGTGGCTAACAAAAACTCATCTCTCATAAGAATGAATGGAACACTTAGCACTCATTGCATCTAGGTGATGCTCATAGGGGTGAAGCATTGGGCATTCCCAAAAGGTCACCCATCCTAGTATTGTTCCAACTCAAGCATGCTTAACCATGAAGTTTCCTCCAAGGTTAACCCCACATAGCTTGCTACCCAATTTTCAAAACCTTCAACAAGTGTTGTGCCTTATGAACAATTCATTATAGAGCCCCTTTAGTTCATCAATTGATAAGGAGGTATTTTCCACAGCAAGTTAAATTGTGATATTTCTATCAGGATACAACTGTGTAGTTTTTGAATCAAACTCTTTGACCCATGTTTCATAAGTAGTGGCTCACAAGAACACATCTCTTGTGAGAATGAATGGGACACTTAGCACTCATTTCATCTAAGTGATTCTCATAGGGGTGAAGCATCGAACCTTCCCAAGAGGTCACTCATCCCAGTATTTCTCCAACTCAAGCACACTTAACCATGGATTTTGCTCCAAGGTTAAACACACTTAGCTTGGTAACCCATTTGCAAATCCTTTAGAAGTGTTTTTCCTTATGAACCATTCGTTATAGAGCCCATTTAGTTCATCAATTGATAATTAGGAGGCATTTTCCATAGCAAGTCAAATTGTAATATTGTTATTGGGATTCAACTGTGTAACTTTTGAGTAAAACTCATTGACTTATGTTTCATGAGTAGTGGTTCACAAGAACCCATCTCTCGTGAGAATGAATGGAACACTAACACTCATTGCATCTAGGTGATGCTCACATGGGTGAAGAATCACACATTTCTAACAGGTCACCCATCCTAGTATTCCTCCAACTCAAGTATGCTTAACCATGGACTTTCATGCATTGTTAAGCCCAATTACCCTACTACCCCATATGCAAAACCTTTAACAAGTGTTTATGCCTTATGAATCATTCATTATAGAGACCCTTTAACTCATCAATTGATAAGTAGGAGGTATTTTTCACAACAAGTCAAATTGTGATACCATTATCAGGGTTCAACTATGTAGTTATGAGTCAAACTCATTGACCCATGTTTCATGATTAGTGGTTCACAAGAACCCATCTCATGAGAATGAATGGAACACTCAGCACTCACTGAATCTAGGTGATACTCATAGGGGTGACACATTGGTCCTTTCTGAGAGGTCACCCATCCTAATATTGCTCCAACTTAAGCACGCTTAACCATGGTGTTTCCTACAAGTTTAAGCCCACTTAGCTTGCTACCCCATTTTCAAAACCTTAAGCAAGTGTTGTGGCTTATGAACTATTCATTGTAGATCCCCTTTAGCTCATCAAATTGATAAGTAGGAGTTATTTTCTACAGAAAGTTAAATTGTGATATTGCTATAAGGATTCAACTATGTAGTTTTCAAGTCAAACTTATTAACCCATGTTTCATGAGTAGTGGCTCTTGGACTAGGGTGACTTGGTTGCCTTGTTCTAGACAGGGTTTGATGAAATAAATTGAAGAATGTAGCTCCCCTTGTGATTTGTACCTATCTTTTTTAATGCATCCATCACATGTTCCTACATACAAGAAAGAGGTAAATGTTGTGTAGAAAGGGGTTTGCCTAAGTCAAACCCAAATTTAGTAATTAACCTTGAATTGAAAATTAATTGAAATATAATTGAAAGTGTGTTGAAATATAGTAATTACTAGATTTGAAAAATGGAATGCTTATACCTTCACAAACCTTCTTGATGTCAAAATGCTCACGAAGATGCTTGATGTTGACTTGATGCTCACTTTCGAATAAGAAGATCATGGATTCCTTAACAAATGCTTGGATCTGCAAATTACTCATTGTCTTCAATGTCTTCAATGCTTGATCTCTTGCCTTAAGACTTGAAATGAAAAATTGTAGCTAAGAGCTTGATCTGAACTTGAATTATATCTTGTGTATATCAAAATGGATACCTTATTTATATACTTCTCCCAACCATTTTGGGGTTAAAAACTTGAAGAATTTTGATGCGAGTTTAAAATTAACACTAAAATAAAATGACCATTGCATGATTTTAATTTGGGGGCAATTTGTTTTGCACTTGCTCAACTGAGGACCTTGTTTGTCCTAGTCTACTTAGGATTCCTATTTCTCTTCTAGAACCCTAATAGTCTCAAGTCTCCAAGCCTAAGACTATACTAACTCCATTCTATGAGTTAGTTCCATTGTGCATAACCTTGAAGGATTTCTAACATTGAAATTGCTCCTTATCACTATACTCTCTTGGATGATTCCAAGCTCAAACTACTCAAAAATTGCTCACCGGTGCTGCAAGGTATATTATCATCACTAAGACATCCATTTGACATCCTATCCATCCCATTTGAATGGGTCTTAAAACTCAAAACAATCAAGTTCCAAATCCACACTGCTTTTGTCCTAATAGGCCTAGTAGCCCAATTGGCCATATCCAGAGGGTTTTTCTTGATTCTTTCTCAAAACTCTCTAAAAACCCTAAAAAAAAACTTAGGATTTAGACACCCTTTTCCAAGACCTTAGATATCTTCAAGGTTTTAGCTCCCTAAGTCCCCCGTACACTGTTGTCCTAAAATATAGGTCAAATAGGGCTATTTTCATGCATTGGTTACAATTATCTAATTTCTATCTAGAAATCTATCCAGATGGATTGGTAAGGACCTTAGCTCATAGACAGGGTTCCATTAGACTCTAATTCTTCCATACCTACACTTGGTTTTCTTCTCCCAAACATACCCTTGCAATGGCACTCGATTCTTTCTCTGTTACACGCCTAGCCGGACATGCATTGCTCGCTTAGGGCATAACTTTAAAAATAGCTACTCGACTCCTCAGACCTCCTAATTTCATATTTACACTATACATAGGCTCCCCTAACATATTCATCCACAACCAGAAGTTTCCCACAGTTGGATTCTATGGGGGAGCCATGAAATTGAAAACTACTTTGTCTACCCTGGCAACTATGCTAGTTCCTAAATAATTGACAAAAGCACTCTAATCTATTCTAAACAACTTTATCATTGAATGAAAATCTCTTAAAACTTCCTTCTCAACACAGATCCAACATCATATTTTTCAGATCAATCCATCAGAACACTCATTAACTCAAAACACTTCGACTGTTGTAGAAAACAAAACCAGAGTTCTATTGTTATTCCAAAAACTTGCTTACAATCATTCTACCTTGGGAAATGATCCATGGAGTATATTAAGATGCTTCTCCCGTCATGTTAGGCCACTAGCATTGATTGTCTTCCTCCATTTCAAAAGGAATCAAAAAGTTGTCTATGTTGCATGCAACATTTGCAATCTTGCAAAATGTTGTCATGACAACATTTATCATCTTTTGCATAAATGCTCATAACTAACTTTTAGGACCTCAATCCTTCTTCATTCGATGAATACACATCATTAAATCCTTTTTAGGCACTTTCCACTTCTCCTCTAATTCTAGGATACATTTAGACTCATTTTCCCTAATCTAAGCCAAAACAAGCATTTAAGCCAAAACTATCTAAACTAGATTGGATTAGTACTAATTACTTAGTCCATCTAGTCACACACCTTGCTAGACCTTCTAAGGTTAAAACTAAATCAATGACTTGGATAGAGTCAGTTACAAGCCAAAATTGATTAGGCATGGTGATTTTGCCTAGGTGCTCCTGCACCATCCTCCCCAAATGGAAAATATTCAATCCACCCTTGGATTGAGTAAGTTGGGGTCAATGCCCAACTTTTTTAACTTTGTTTCCTTTATCCAAACGACATCTACATCTATTTGTCCATGCCACTTCACTAAGTATTCTAGGTATTCCTTCTTTCTTGTCTTCTTGTAGACTCTGGAATCCAATATGTGTTCTGCTTTCTTGATTGGTGTAGATGGAAAGTTGAGTTCCTCCACCTCCTGTATGACTTCATTCAAACTCTGATCTACATCTAGGATTGGTCCTTTGTGTAAAACCAGTTCTGCAACATTAAACACCATAGATAAACCCATATCCTCTGGAAGTTCCACCTTGTAGGCATTTGCTCCGTATTTGGCCAACATGATACATGGGCCAATTCTTCTCATGTGAAGCTTCTGTGGTGTTCCTTTTTGTAATCTTGCCTTACTAAGGTGAACCATCACTAGATCCCCAACTTTGAATTGGACATCTCTTTTCCTCTCATCCACTTTTCTCGTAAGCTTCTCTGTATTTTCAATGAGTATTTTCCTCACTGTCTCATGGACTTCTTGCATAGAATGTACAAATTCATCTGCATAGCCACTTCCCTTGGCTCCATCCTTTAGATCTCTGAGCTCATATATGCCTCTTGGATGAAGGGCATAAACTATTTCAAAAGTACTCTTACCAGTAGTCTTGTTCACTATGTCATTGTAGGCATATTATGCTTGCCCAATGAGTTGGTCCCAAGTTTGACCATACTCCTTAGTTAAACACCTTAGGAGATTTCCAAGACTCCTATTCACTACCTCTATTTGGCCATTAGACTAAGGATGGTATGCAGATCCAAAAGACAAGTTGGTTCCCAACTTCTGCAGGGAGTCTTCCAAAAATGACTCATAAACTTTGTGTCTCTATCTGACACTATGCTCAGTGGTAAACCATGTATTCTAACTACCTCCTTGAAAAATAGGGAAGTTATCTGACTTGCATCATTTGTTGTCTTGCAGGGTACAAAGTGTGCCATCTTACTAAATATGTCCACAATAACATAAATGTTATCCATTCCCTTTTTTGTCTTGGGCAATCCCACTACAAAATCCATGCTCAGACATTCCCATGGTCTGGTTGGAATGGGTAAAGGCTGGTATAGGCCTGCATTAGTACATGTACATTTTTCCTTTTGACAGAAAACACAACCTTCCACATATTTCTTAACATCAAAATTCATCTTGGGCCAAAATTAAAATCTTTGAACTAATTTGTGTGTCTTATTAACACCAAAATGGCCACTAAGTGCACCATTGTGTTTCTCCTAGATTAGATTCTCCCTAATAGACCCCCTAGGGACACACAATTGAATCCCTTTAAACAATAGACCACTCTGTAAAGTATGCTCAGAGAATTGACTATGAAAGTGATTCTTATATTCTTGGCATACCTTGTAATTGTCTGCAAAGTCCTCATCTTCTCCATATAGGTCTTTGAAGTTGTCTATCCCCATGCTTTGTAGTTGTATTTCTTGAATGGTCAGGGCTCTTATACTTAAGGCATCTGCTACCTTATTTTGTGACCCCTTCTTGTGTTTGATGTTGAAGGTGTAGGCTTGTAGGTACTCAACCCACTTCATATGGTTGTGACTGATTTTATCTTGAGAGTTCAAGAAAATTAATGCTTGATTGTATGAATAGACTATGAACTCTTTTGGAAGCAAATAATGCCTCCACTTTCTTAGTGCCTGGACTAGAGCATACATCTCTAGGTCATAAGAAGAGTATTTATTCTTAGCTTTACTTAGTTTCTCAGAGTGAAAGGTCACTGGTCTTCCCTCTTGACTCAAGATTGCACCAATGGCTACATTTTTGGCATCACATTCCACTATGAATATCTTTTCAAAGCTTGGAAAAATCAGGATTGGTTGGGTAGCAATCTTTTTCTTTAACAACTCAAACCCATGGTTAGCTTGTTCATTCCATACAAATTTAGTTTTCATCCCACCCTTGATGGTATCAAGCATAGGAGCACAAATTGCACTAAATTGTTTGATAAACTTTCTATAGTACTGTGCTAAGCCATGAAAACATCTCATCTATGCTTTTTCTTGGAGTAGGCCAGTTGATGATGGCTTCCACTTTGCTTGGATCCATCTTTAGGTTGCCTTGAGATAACACAAATCCAAGATACACTAATTCTTTCTTGATGAATTCACACTTCTCCAAGTTTATCATCAACTCCTCCTCATGTAGCTTCTTGCAAACCATTTCTAGATGTATGAGATGTTCTTCTCTTGTCTTACCGTAGATGAGTATATCATCCAAGTAGACTACCACAAATTTTCCAATATAGTCTTTAAGGACTTCATTCATCAACCTCATGAATGTTGATGGAGCATTGGATAGCCCAAATGGAATTACAATCCACTCATTTAGTCCTTTTGTGGTCTTGAAGGTTGTTTTCCATTCATCCCCCTCATTTACCCAGATTTGATGATAGCCACTCTTTAGGTCTATCTTGGTGAAATACATTTCTCCTCCTAGACAGTCCATTAGGTCTTCTATCCTAGGGATAGGGAACCTATACCTAATGGTTATTATGTTTATTGCTCTGGAGTCAGTACATAACCTCCATGTTCCTCCCTTTTTAGGGGCTAAGACAGTGGATACGGCATAAGGGCTAATGTTTTTCCTAATCAGACCTTGGCTTAGGATTTCTTGAATCTGTCTAGCTATCTTCTCATTTTGTTGAGGAGTCATCTTATATGCAGCCTTATTGGGAAGGGTAGCTCCAGGGATTAGGTCTATCTAGTGGCTTACTGACCTCTTAGGTGGTAGGGATGATAGTTTTCCATCGCTGACAATGCCTTCATACTTCTGCAGCAGCTCCTGCACTTCTTTTGGTAAATATGTCTTCTTGACTACTCTGTCTGTGCTTCCTTCCTTTGGTTTCAACACCAATGCAAAACCAACTCCCTCTCCTTCTTCTAAGGCTTCTAAGAACTCTTTCTCGCTCACCATGAGAATATTGGGGCCAGTTGACTTCATTTCTGCATCCTCCAATAGTGATTGTATTTTGAATGTCACATTGTCCTTCTTGAAAGAATATTAATTCTTTGCATCATCATGCATCACCTTTCTGTTGAATTGCCATGGTCTACCTAGGAGTAGGTGACATGCGTCCATGGGTAGCACATCACACAATACTTTGTCTTTATACCTCCCAATTGAAAACTCCACCCAAGCTTGCTCGTTGACAAGGACATATTGTCCTTTGTTTAGCTAGGTGACTTTGTAAGGATTGGTGTGGGGTATTCTTGTCATCTTAAACTTGTTGATTGCTTCCTCTGACACTATATTTTTAGTAGACCCTGAGTCTATAATGACTCTACACACTTTCCCCATCATCTTACATTTCACCCTAAATAGTGATCTTCTTTGACTAGGCTCTTCTTTTATTGGATCCTTAATCAGAGTTCTTCTCATCATAAGATTCTCACCTTCTTATGATTCTAAGGGAACCTCAGGGTGTTTTTTTCCACCACTAGTTTCTTCTTGGACATAATTCACCCTCTTATCATTTCCTTGAGAAGTAGTACCCTTCTCTAGACATTTGTATGTAAGATGTCCCATCTGGTTGCAGTAGTAACACTTCATAGTAGCAAAATAGTTACCCCTACCTTGGTTGTTGTTTCTTCCTCTGCCACTAGAGTTCCTTCCTCTATTTGAATCCCCTCTATTGGAGTTTCCTTCTTGTTGTTCAAAAAATTTAGTCTCCTCTTGATTCTTGGGTTCAGAAGTCCTTCCACCATATCCACCTCTCTGTCCTCTAGTGTCTCTTCCTCTACATCTTCCTTTGGTAGTACTAGAGTCTTGTTTCTTCCTTGACTTCTCTTCAACTTTGATGGCAATTTGGTGGCACTTTTGAATGGTGTCTGGAGTCAAAAGACTCATCTCATCTTGTATTGTCCACTTTAGTCCATTAAGGTATCTTTCTACCTTAACCTTCTCATCCTCTGCAACTCTAGATCTCATGCAAAGTCTTTGAAACTCTTTAGTATAGGTGTTTACATCTAGGTCCTTCTGTCTAAAACCTTGTCTTCTCTTATGCAATTGGATTTGATAATCCTCAGGGATATAAGCATCTCTGACTTTTGCAACCATAGCCTTCCATGAAGAAATGGGCCTCTTTCCTTCCTTCTCCATCTCATCTTGGATGAATTTCCACCAAGTGAGTGTAGACCCTCTTAGTCTAGCCTTAGAAACCTTCACCTTTTGAGCCTCAGTGATTCCATCACACTCAAAATGGTTTTCTAGTCCTTCTATCCAATCTAGGACTATCTCTAGCTCCATCTTTCCAGTAAAGATTGGAACTCCTTCTAGTGCTTTGCCACTCATAGCCTTTAAAGCTTTCAGGAATGGCTCCTTAATAAGGACAGGGTCAGCTTCAAGTACTTCATCATCAATGGCAATATCCTTGCCTTTCCCTTCAACCTTATCCTTTACTTCATATTCTTTCACATCAAATCCATCTACCTTTTGCTCTAATTTAGCCAATCTGTCTTGGAGTATCCTATTCTCCACTTCTTGATCATCTACCTTCTTAGCCAACTCAGCATTGGTCACCATTATTGACTCTCCTATGACTCTATCGGTTGGAGCATTAACCACAAGCCTGATCATCTATGCTCTGATACCAATATGATGGAAGTGCTCCAAGGTTTTCTTTGCACTTGCTCAACTTAGGACCTTGTTTGTCCTAGTCTACTTAGGATTCCTATTTCTCTTCTAGAACCCTAATAGTCTCAAGTCTTTAAGCCTAAGACTATACTAACTTCATTCTATGATTTAGTTCCATTGTGCATAACCTTGAAGGATTTCCAACATTGAAATTTCTCCTTATCACTATACTCTCTTGGATGATTCCAAGCTCAAACTACTCAAAAATTTCTCACTAGTGTGGCAAGGGATATGTCCATCACTAAGACATCCATTCGACATCCTATCCAGCCCATTTGAATGGGTGTTCAAACTCAAAACAATCGAGTTCCAAATCCACACTGTTTTTTTTCCTAATAGGCCTAGTAGCCCAATTAGCCATTTCCAGAGGGTTTGTTTGGATTCTTTCTCAAAACTCTCAAACAACCCTATAAAATAACTTAGGATTCAGACACCCTTTTCCAAGACCTTAGATATTTTCAAGGTTTTAGCTCCCTAAGTCCCCCGTAAAATATAGGTCAAATAGGGCTATTTTCATGCATTGGTTACAGTTATCTGATTTCTATCTATAAATCTATCTATATGGATTGATAAGGACCTCAGCTCGTAGACAGGGTTCTATTATACCCTAATGCTTTCAAACCTACACTTGGTTTTCTTCTCCCAAACATACCCTTGCAATGGCACTCAATTATTTCTTTGTTACACACCTAGCCGGACATGCATTGCTTGCCTAGGGAATAACTTTAAAAATAGCTACTCGACTCCTCAGACCTCCTACTTTCATATTTACACTATACATAGGCTCCCCTAACATATTCATCCACAACCATAAGTTTCCCACGGTTGGATTCTATGGGGGAGCCATGAAATTGAAAACTACTTTGTCTTCCCCAGTAACTGTGCTAGTTCCTAAATAATTTACAAAAGAAATATAATCTATTCTAAACAACTTGATCACTGAATGAAAAAATCTTAAAACTTCCTACTCAACACAGATCCAACATCAGTTTTTTCATATCAATCCATCAGAACACTCATTTACTCAAAACACTTCGACTGTTGTAGAAAATAAAACCAGAGTTCTATTGTTATTCCAAAAACTTGCTTACAATCATTCTACCTCGATAAATGAGCCATGGATTATCTTAAGATGCTTCTCCCATCATTTTAGGCCACTGACATTGATTGCCTTCCTCCATTTCGAAAGGAATCAAAAAGTTGTCTATGTTGCATGCAACATTTGCAATCTTGCAAAATGTTGTCATGACAACATTTAACATCTTTTGCATAAATGCTCATAACTAAATTTTAGGACTAAATCCTTCTTCATTCGATGAATACACATCATTAAATCCTTTTTAGGCACTTTCCACTTCTCCTCTAAGACTAGGATACATTTAGACTCATTTTCCCTAATCTAAGCCGAAACAAGCATTTAATCCAAAACTAACTAAACTAGATTGGATTAGTACTAATTATTTAGTCCATCTAGTCACACACCTTGCTAGACCTTCTAAGGTCAAAAGTAAATCACTGACTTGGCTAGAGTCAGTCACAAGCCAAAATTGATTAGGCATGGGGAGTTTGCCTAGGTGCTCCTGCACTAGAATGAAAAAAAGGAGAGCACAAAGCAAGAATCAAATCTAAGCTAGAATAGCTTACCAAGAGTCAGGAATTTGAATTGGTTATAGAACAATAAGTTTGGTATGATAAGGCATATTTCATATTGTGTTGCCATCAATGCCAAAGGGAGAGATTGATGAGTTGTAACTGATTGAATGTTTAAAGATGATAAGTTGATGATCACTGAGATGCAAAAGTGAATGCAAGACATTAAATCAGTTAATGTATTGTATTGTCATTGATGTCAACTTGATATGTTTTGATTGGTCATACACATATTGTCATAGACTTGAAGAGACCGAAGAGACAAAGTTTATGTTATCGGTAAAGCATAAAAAGCCAGTATACACCGAGTGACAGTAAACACTGACAAACTGTATATACCGAGCACCGCAGTAACTGAGAAAGTGGTTACCGAGCAAGAGCTATTTACCGAGCATAACTGGAGTGGTCACCGAGCTAACTAAATTTATTACCGAGCGTAACTAAAGTTAATGACCGAGCTAACTGAAGTTGATCATCGATCAGAACTGAAGTTAAAGAACAACAAAAGCACTTAGCTGGCAGGAGCTATATTTAGATTGACTGGTTGATTGCTTTATTTTAATCAATCAGTTAAACTAAAGAAAGGCAAGAGATTTAAAACATGTTTTATTCACAGAAAACAAGGAGAGATTTGTAGCAACTTGACTTATTTTAATTACTACTCTTAATATGGAGAGAGCGGGTGGGAGAGCGCAGGCAGGAGTAAGGGTTTTAGAAGGCGCCGCAGAGGATGAGGAGGTGGATGGAGAGGGCAACGGAGATGATGGTGATGGAAACATAGCTTGTCGCGGGGAAGGAGTCCTTGATTTCTTTGATGGTGCAGGGAGGCAGAGGCTCCTGCCTCATTGTGTGCTTGGAGTTGGAGATCAAAGGCCCTTGGTAGCTTTCGGGTGTGAGGGGTCCTACTACGTGTGGTCTCCCCACTTCTCTAATGGTTATCATCCTTGTTTGTACTGCCCTCTCTGTGGTCGAGGTGGTAGATTTGGTGTTATAAATATGCCCTAGCACTGAATAGTGATTTTATTCAGAGGGCGGATCGTTTATGCTATTGTTTTTTTTGAAAGGCGAAAGGGTTTGTGGAAGTGTTTTAACTCTTTTTTTATAATCTCAACTGATCTTGTCCACCCCCTGCTCTTGGAAGATTTTTATTGCAAGTTTGGCTCCCTATTTGGCTTTTCCCTTTAGTGTATTACTCCTATTGAGGTGGAGCATACCCCTGTTGAGGTGGGGTTTCTTTCTATGACTTCTTGGTGGTGGAGTCCCTTTCAACCTCATATTTCTTCTTCACTGCTTCCTATTGAGGTGGTCTGGGACTTCTGGATGGAGATAGTTTGGGGCAGTGTGTGGCCTCCTTCTCCATTTAGGCATAGGAAGGTAAGCTGGAAATGGATCGGGGCTAACTCTGTCGTCTTTAAGATGGATTGGTTTGTGATATGGAACCAGTCTAGGGCTGGTGGTTTTCTATTGGTGCTGGATGATATTCATTACTTTGGATATCATCTTTGCCACCAAATTAGTGCTTTAGAGAATCCTTGGCTCTCCTATTTTTACGTTTTGTTGGATTTATCTTTGCTGGTGGCTGGGAGATGCTTGCAAATGGATGCAGAAAGTCTTCAAGGGCCCATTTTGTATGCTGTGAGTTCTTTGCTAGCGGCTGGGAAGAGTTTGTAGATGGATGCTAAAAGTTTTCAAAGGCCCATTCTGATAGATGGGTGTTTTCAAATAAGGTCTAAGGCAGGAATGGGGGCAATGATGCCCTATGGTGTTGTTCTATTGGGTTCTGGGATCCATATCAAAACCCTGGTTTTCTATTTTGGGAGCCTCACAACTCCAGCAAACTTAATGGTGTAAGGCTTAGGTCTTATTTGGGCAACTAGGGTTTTAATGGTTTATCTTTTTTTAGTTGTATGTTATAGCTTCTAGGCTGCTGGTTCAAAATGTATACCTCTTAGCAGACTTTCATCTTAGTCAGGTTTGAGATTCCTGCCAAAATCTGTCTGTTCAGGGTTCTGGGGCCCCTTCAAAACCTGTATTTACCTTAATCAAAAATAAGGAGAGATTTGTAGAATAAAACTGAAGGAGAGCTTTACGGATTAAAGAAAGAATGTTAAGTTTTACGGATCAAGAAGTGATCTACAACAAAAAAAAAAGGAAGATTGAAGTGGCTAAATCATGTCTATATAAAGAGACAAGTTATTCATTATGAAAAGGATGAATGTTGAATATAATTCTGGTGAAGATAGAAGTCTTCATGCAGATCTGATCATACCAGCTGAAGAATAGAACCAAGGAATTTTGCAGACACCGAGCAACAGAGGACAGAGCATTCACAAAACAGAACAAAGAAGGGAGCAAAGGAATTGAAGAGCATATTGATCAAAGAGGTATTATTGGACTAACAATAGATATGAAAATCTGCAAGTTAAAGTTGTATTATTAAACAAATCATTTATTGTTTCAGTTTAACCATTGATTTAGAAAATCTCTTAACCATGTGGGATTTAACCATCCTTATTATATTGAGATACTCAAGAGTGTCAAAAGGTTTTCTTGTTGGCAACATAGTGAATGCTAGGTCAAAAGACAAATTGTTAGTTTTGAATCCTCTAACAAGGTCACACTTAACAGTGTGTTTGTAACCTTTAATAGGGTTGGCTCTTCACTGAGCTCACTTTAGAAGAGTGAAACTTTTGGGTTACCAATCCCAAGTGGTTTTTCCCTTAACAGGGTTTCCACGTTAAAATCCATGTGTCAAATGTGTATGTCTTTCCTTGCATTGATAGTTTACTTTACAGATTACTAAAATTGGATTGGTCAGTAAACACTAAGTTTAATTGATGCTACTCAGTAAAGGCTAGAAAAGATAAACATTATATCTTACCGAGCAGTATATATTTGTTTGAATTACATAAGGCATACATCTTGATGGACTGAAAGTTAACTAGAGGGTATTATATTTGAGATATAAATGTTTGGTTGAGTTTTAGGAATTATGCTAAGGCCACTGATTCACCCCCCCCCCCCTCTCATTTATTCTAACAGAAAAATGTGAAGTTCAGGAGGAGCTTAGATTACTTGTTTCAAATTTTAATCCTATACATGAGTCTATTACTGGATTTGGGGCAAAGGTTAGCAATATACACAACAAATTGAAATCAAATAGAAATGAGAAAGACAAGAGGATTGCCAACTTGAGGGAATTACAGAGCTTGTTCATTCCCAAGCTAGAAATTTTGTAACATGGTGTGATGGAAGTTGAGAAGGCTTTAGCATTTCCTGATGTGTGCACAATTGATGGACTGGTTGAATTAGCATTTTTACTAGGTGGATAGATTGTAATTGTGGAGAGTTTATCTAAGAATTGGGATAGTGATCTACATATTTTGAAGGTTAATTTCAATGATGTCTTCAATATAATGTAACTAGGTGCTTCTACTCTTCCATAAATAAAATTGTGATACTTTTTGTATATCTTTGTCATTGTTGTCAAAGGGGGAGGAATGTACTAAGGCTGTAATTTGCCAAAGTTCATGAAAAACGTAAATGTAATGGTTAAGGGGAGTAGTATACATGCTTTTAATTCCTAGGGGGGTCTATTGAGCTATCAAGAATTAGTTTACTACTTTGCAATGTAATGTATTTTTCATTTATGTAGTAGTTAGACACTTAGGCAAATTTCTTGTTTATTTTTCTAAGTGTTACCATCAATGCCAAAGGGGCAGATTGTTGGAATTTGGTGAAGATGATCTGAGTCTTGATCATGGGATTATATTGTGGTGTTTTCATTGCTGGAAATCTGATCTATTGGAGGCATGAGATCAGTTTTCCTGGTGGTGTTGAGGATATGATTGGAGAAATGACTAAGTGTTCATTCAACTGGGAAGAAGATAGTATGCGATATATTGGAAACTAAATTTGGAGTTAGAGATCAAGTTAAGGTATCTGATCATGCATTTATCTACAAAGGCATATCTATCTATATCTACGATCACATCAGTTAGATTGAAGAATTGAGCAAGTTATTGAGGATTCAAGTGATACTGATGGGAAGAATAGGAGACAAACATAACAAGTTTGAATAGATAAGTCACCTAGTCTGTTTAATGTTTGTAAATGATTTTTTATGACTTGTTTAATGTTGTGTTGACTTTATTGAGTTTACCAATGCATTTTGGCATGATCGGATTTAATTTTTATGTCGGTGGGTCAAACATTTTAGGGCAAAGGTCGACATGGACAAAGTTGTTATAAAAGAAGGATGAAATTGAGATTTGGGGTTAATGAGGTGATGTTGAGAGGACATGATAAGAGATTATGATTGTGTGAAGTTGTTATATTCTCAAGGCAGCATTGTTGTGTTATTAATCAGAAGCGCTAAGAGGGGGGTGAATCAGTGCAAATAAGTACTTAATAATTTTCACCGCTGATCTAACAAAGTTAATCAGCAACTTCCAAACAATGAAACATACAACTGATGATATCAAATAGAAGTAAATAACATAAAGAACCCACATAAGCAACACACATAACACACATTTTTCATGTAAAACCCTTATAAGAGGGAGAAAACCATGGTGGAGATGACCCACAAGCCTACTACTGTAGTAAATGAGTTTTCCCTGTTAGGAGCTACAAATACCCTTTCTGATGGTTCACTATGTTAGGAGTGACTAGTACACTGCTAGGAGTAAAATCAGATCAGTTATGATCTACCTTGCTAGAGGATTTCAAAACCCCAATTAATAAATTACCTTGTTAAAGGATTTATAATCAGAACCTATTAGGATTCACCCGGTTAAGGGATTTTGCTTGTTGCAACTGTTAGGGAACAACGAGATAAATGATCTATATGTAGCACTACTTGCCTATCGGATCCAATCCATTCTCTTCTTTCTGATACTGCACTAACCTCTGCTCCTTCAATCTCTGATCACTCCACTTGACAATACAATTGCAACCCTAAATCAAATGATTTAGATCATCTTATATAGTGTCATCGTTAGGTCACTTAAAACCTAGAAACTTTCCATCATAGTCGACACAAAGTATTGACCAATCACCTTGAGATCAACATCAACAATACCTAACATGTCATCATAAAATGTAATATCTATATTTATGACCAACAACCAACCTCATATTCACTGCCTTAACTAATTTATTATGAAACTTTGATCGATGAACCAATAGGTATATTGTCTTCTTCACCAAAAACATAATTCACTTAAATTACTGAATTATTTATTGCGATCAAAATTATGGATTTCATTGACCATATAAAAACCTCCTCTAAAATCTCAATGCTTGGTCTGTACTACAACTCAACCGCCACCAAATTCTCTGACTAAAATTGTGCTTCCTATACACCGATCATCACACTTAACTCTTTCCTCCATTATCAATCATGTAAAGATCTTACCATTCTCTCCAATCATGTTAACTAATAATGTTTCCATCAATGACAACCAATTATGCATCCCTTAGGACTGTTCCTCATAAGTACTCCAAAAACCACCATAATGCCAACAATCTCCTTCTTTGGCATTAATGGAAAAAACTCTATGAAAATATTCTTCTTACCATCCTTATCAACAATCTTCCATAAATAACTCCTCCTAAGCTCATACTTCCTATTTGAATTATTTATACTGTACCCATACTCACACTCATACTTCCCCTTTTTCATATAATGACAAAGGTTCATAAATTGAAATATGTATAAATATGGCATACCAGGATTACATTCTGTCAAATACATTCTTGAAGTTTGTCTTTGTTGTCTCCAATGACATATCCCGTGACTTTTTCAAATAGTTCATAGCAATGATTTGCCCATGTAGATCACAAGCTAACTCTTTCATGTCATCTAAAGTGCTTGAGTCTGGTAACTCAATTAGATTTTTTGCATTCTTCACATTTTGTTGCATCACCTCTAGTGTGGGTGCTAGGTATGTTTGTAATTCAATTAGTGTGATGACTCTCTTATCTTCTTTCTGCCCAAAACTGCCTCACTTTGTGTGTGAGCATTTTTACTTTGGCACTATATTCTGATGTAGATCTTGTGATAGGATCAAACTTTTCAACTAAGTTTTCAAGCTCCTTCTATGCATCTTCTCTATTCTTCTCCAAATCCTTGGTAAATCTGAAATTTTGATATTTTGGTCAATAACTAACCGACCTCTTTTAGTGTGTTCTTTTTCTGATCCACAAGTTTTGAAAGTGTGAACTTGTCTTTAACAATCTTTTCTACCAACTTCAATAAATTTTTGTTCTCATATTGATACTCAACAAAATTCATTGGTGCATCCTTTAAGTTAGGTACTTGATCAAAAATGGTTTTGATCAATAGGAATATCATGTTTGTCATATTCTACATCATGAACTAATGTATTGATTATGTTTATGTCAGCCTTCAGTACTCTAACCTTTATCTTCTTGCCTTTCATTCTATCCTTTTTTGCTTTCTCCTTAAGCTTCTTAGATACTTTCATCAACTCCTTAGGACTCTTATTGGTTATATAAATAGGTTCTTGAACTTCTTTATCTTCTGGTTCACCTTCATCCTCTTCCTCAAAACTAGTTGAATCCTTGGTTCTACTCTTTTCTTTGTGCTAGATTCATCGGTTAGGTATAGCTTCATCTTTACTAAAAGTACCTCTTCATCACCCTTTTGACCTTCACTTTTATGTTCTGTCACTTTCCCTGCAGTCTGATCTCTTGGTGCATCCACTTCATTTTGTGAATCAATAATATGTATATGCCCAGGGATATCAAATATAACATTATCTATGACATCTCTAAACTCTTTAGTTGTTCACTCTTGACCTTGTCCTTTCTCTTCTACCGATTTGTCTTTAGTTTCTTTTTCATGTTTCACTAACATTTTCAATTTATCCACAGTCTCATCTCGTACCAATTGTATTTCACCAATGAGAATCCTTGATACTTTGTTCCTTGTCTAGAATTATGACCTCATTGCTTCAACCATTAACTTCACATCTTCAGTTGTCAATTCAGGTTGTAATAATGTAAGTTCTTGTTCCATCATCACTCTATCAAAATTTAGAGCTTCTCTCCATCTCTTATCTCTTGCCTTGTATAGCTCTTTAGGTATAGCCTTGTGTAATTCACTTGGTGCTTTGCAAAATGCATATAGGATCTCTACAACTGCATCCTCTATCTTCTTTAAATTACCTTCACTATAAAATATATCAAAGTATTTAATTATATAAATCATCCTCTCATATTCCTTAACATCTTTTATTATTCTATCAGTAGTAATAGTTTCATCAATCTTGACAGTTTTCTCAGTAGGCTTTCCTGCTACTATGGACTTCTTCCCACTAGCTCTTAGCTCTTTTTTTTCCTTATCAGACTCAGTTTCAACTTGTTTTTCTTTAGCCTTATCCATGCTCTCTTCCTTTCCTTTTGACTCTTTATAGCCATATGTTTTATCTTTCTTCGTTCTATAAGTTTTTTGAACAGTCTCAAGTGACTTCTTTAGTGGCTTAGTCATAATAGGATTCATAGTAGATTTAGTTTGTTTTAATGTTGAACTCCTACTGACTCTCTGTGGTGTTATCTCTTCAACTTCAACTTCAACTTTCTTAACTTCTGTTGCAGCAAACGTACCGACTTCCTCACTCTCCATTTTCTTCCTAAGCTTTGTCATCATTTCTTGGTTAATACCACTCATTTTGGATAAGTTATCAACTTGTTTCCTTATTTTCCTTTGGATTACCGGTGCCTTCAATTCATAGTGAATTTTTAGAGATGACTCCTCATATGTTCCAAACCTAGGTGTTGAAGTATAAATTGGCTTTGACAAGAGTACATCATCGTGTAAAGTGACTAAATCACCATCTACCTCATATCCCATAGTTGGTACCCAAAATGTCCTAGGTTGAACTGCTTGCAACATACATGTATCTATATCTACTAGAAAAAATATCATCTTTATATTTTTCAACAATACTAGTTGGGATTTTCTCTCTTAGGTGTGTTTTCTCTTGAAAATATTTGAAATATCCTCACATAACAGTATTAAAATTGTTTCCTAATATCATGATACATTTCTTAATCTGCATTACTACCAGTTGATCTTCTAACCATGTGATTGGACCTATTCTAGGAAATTGATTCTACAAGTAAAAGAATATACATACTGAGAGTGATCCATATTTGAATGATTGTTTCTTATCCTTCTTGATCCTTTCCATGTTTACAAAGAATTGGCTCCTCAACATCTCACATATGTCGTATTTGGAATCTTCCTTCACCATTCTATAAGTAGCATGAATCACTCCACCAAGTACACTATTCAACTGACTAGACTGGTACACTCTATACCCTACCATTATTGCATCAAACCTCACTTCATCATCTTTTATATCTTTGATAGTCATAGCTTGGTGATCTTGTTTGTATTTGGTCAAAAGAGTAACCAAATTAGCAGCTATAGTTTGAAGAGTTGGTGGCTCACCGGTCGCGCAAAAACCAGTAACCCTATCGATTACCTCCTTCGTAATCTTGTGTGGCTTGTCCAACCAAATGAATTGATCATGAAATCTTTTCAATACATACCTTATCCAATCTGGATGAAAACCATCAGGTATCTCAGCTGCATATGTAAAACCTTTATGCATCAAATGCATATGCTCATTCTTTAAACCTTGATCATTGCACAACTTAATGAATTTATCATAGATTTTGTAAGCTCCAAGATCTTCCAGCTTGTATTGGATGAATGATCAAATGCCTTATGTCAGCAATACACCGTAGGGTATCAAGGATAGGGCACCCATTGGATCATTTTTGTTTTCCTTCAATGGATGTTATAACTTGAATATGGGTCTCGACTCATTAACAATGTCCACCAACACAGGGGCATCCATAATGTCAAAAATCAACTCTCTCCAATAACACTTCTTCAAAATCTTCACCGCACAAGAAATCAACCTTCAACTTCACCGATTAGTGTTCTAAGATGACTAATATGATTCACCACTCGAATTCACAATACTTAGACACACAACACTCTTAATCACTTTGGAATGCAAAAGTGCTCCAGTAAAACTCATTAGAATGCAAAGTAACAAATCAGATTACTTTTCCTCCTTTTTATGCTTGAGAGTGTATACTTCATACACAATGGTCAAATAGTGATTTACACTGGTTACACGGTTAAAACATAACATCCGTTAAATGTTTGAACAAAAGAAAATATAGAACTTTATCTTTACTAACCATCATTATAATCATGAATAGGAATCTTATTATGCATGTGGATCTTACCGCTCATTCACTTATAGGGGTTTCTTAGGATTTTTCCTTTTAGTGCTCCTCCTAAGCCAAAAATACTAGACTTAGTTCACCGATGAAGTCTCCACATTTCCTGAAGTTGTGGAGTTCTCAGTCAAATAAAAATATTTTAATTCACTTTTCTTCACCCATGTCTTCTTCATCTCACTTATGACTTCATCAAAATTAACAATTTTATTCCCTTTATCATTTTCAACCTTGTTCACTAATTGACTTCTTGTATTGTTCTTTGCTCTACATGTTCTAGAAAGATGACCAACTTTGTTACAAATGTAACAAGTCATACATGTTTGTCTTTAAGGTCCAACATTGCCTCTAGTTGACCTCAATCTGCAATTCACAACCATATGTCCACAGTTATGACAAATAGAACAGGTAACATCTGGCTGATTACCTTGATTCTTAGGTCTCTAACTGTTGTAATCCTATGACCACTCGTTGTTGATTTTTGCACTGCACTCATCAGCCCTATGTCCAAATTTGTTTCAAAAATAACAAACTCCATGGAATGCATTAGATCTAGCATTGTAGTTATTAGTTCTACCATAGAAATTTCATGATCTAGCAATAGGACCTCTAAGTCTAACATTAGGACTAATAGGTTTAGACCAACACACATTAGCAGTATGACCTTCCTTATGACAGTTAAAACATACTGATTTATACCTTCCCTTACCAGTCTTATTTTTCACCTTGGGTGTTGATTTTTTGAGTGCATTGATGTCCTTAGTGCCAGATGATTCACCACCTTCAAAGTTTGAAAAACCTAGACCTTGTTTCTTTCCATTTCTCCTCTGATCAACGATTTTTTCATCAAGTTTAGCAGAACTCTTATTGAACATATCCAACAATTCATTTGCAGCTTTAAGCTCTTCTTTCAACTTCTCATTCTTTTTCCTCATTCACTCATTCTCTCTTATAATATCAACATTTTCTTCACTTGTGTCGTGTAAGTGTTCATGCAAAATAACAAACTCTTTCTCTAATCTGAATAGTTGCTCCAATTTTTTTGTTAGGGTTTCATCTTTAGCCTTTAGGGCATCTTCACCAATCTTCTTTTCATCCTCAACAACTCTTCTTCCTTCAAGATCTTCACACTTCCTGACAGACTGACTTTCCAGCTCTCTTTTCAAATTTTCTACTTCTTCTTTAAGTCCTTTGTTTTTATCCATCAGTTCTACAATTTCTTTCTTAGATTCTTCAAACATACTACCTTCAGATAGTTGATAAACGTAATCTTGGCTTTCAATCAATTTCTCAGTAAGTTATTTTATTTTTACAAGGGAGTTCCTCAACTTTTCCTTTAGTTCATTGATAACTTTGTTTGCATCCTAAAATTGCTTCTCATGTATCTATCTCTCCATGTTGGCTTTTAGGGATCTTTTCCTCAAGCAGTTAAGGTTAATATCAAGAAAACCAAAGCTCTGATACCAATTGTTAAAAATTAGAAGCACTGAGAGGGGGAGAATTAGTGCAGATAAGTACTTAATAATTTTCACCACTGATCTAACAAAGTTAATCAACAACTTCCAAACAATGAAACATACAACTGATGATATCAAATAGAAGTAAATAACATCAAGAATCCACATAAGAAAAACACATAACACACAAATTTTTCATGTGGAAACCCTCATAAGAGGGATAAAACCACAATGGAGATGAAAACCACATGCCCACTATTACACTAAATGAGTTTGCCTTGTTAGGAGCTACAAATACCCTTTCTGAGGGTTCACCCTGTTAGGAGTGACTAGTAGACTATTAGGAGTATAGTCATATCAGTTATGATCTACCTCGCTAGAGGATTTCAAATCCCAATTAAGAAGTTACCCTGTTAAAGGATTTACAATAAGAATTTGTTAAGGTTCACCCGGATATGGGATTTTGCTTGATGCAACTAATAGGGAACAACAAGATGAATTATCTGGATGTAGTACTACTTGCCTGTTAGATCCAATTTGTTCCCTGCTTTCTGACGTTGTACTAATATGTGCTCCTTCAATCTCAGATCCCTTTACTTCAAAATATGATTGCAACCCTAAATCAAATGATGTAGATCATCTTATATAGTGTTGTCCTTAGCTCACTTAAAACCTAGAAACTTTCCATCATAGTCGACACAAAGTATTGACCAATCACCTTGAGATCAGCGTTAACAATACCTAATATTTTGGCATCAAATGTAATATCCATGTTTATGACCAATAGCCGACCTCAGATCCAACGCCTTAACCAATTTATTATGAAACCCTGGTCAGTGAACCAATAGGTATATTATCTTCTTCACCAAAAACATAATTCACTCTAATCACTAAGTTAACTCTCGCAATAAGAATCATGGATTCCACTAACCATATAAAAACCTCCTCTAAGATTGTAATGTCTAATTTTGACTGCAACTCGATTGCTACCAAATTCTCTAACTAAAATTGTGCTTCCTGTATATTGATCATCGTACTTAACTGTTTCTTCCATTATAGATCATGTAAAGATCTTACCGGTCACTCCAATCATGTTAACTAACAATGTTGCCGTAAATGAAAACCAATTATGCATCCCATAGGACCACTCCTCATAGGTACTCCAAAAACCACCATAATGCCAACATGTTCATCAAACCTGAAGTGGATCTATCAGACAGGAAGCATCATAATCATATCAGTTATTCTTGGGTCTATCTCAAGGCAAGCCCTAACAGGTTTGCAAGTAAAATAATTTAACTAGGTCACTCCTAACAGGGTGGGCAGGATCTTTAATAGGATCTAAATTATAAATCCTCTAACAAGGTGACTCATAGAAGGAGTTTGAAATCCTTTAACAGGGCAGTTCTTAACAAGACTTGTATTAGCTTCTAACTGGGCTAAAGATACTCTTAACCAGGTATGCCCTTAGCAGGGTGTTTTTAATTGCTCCTAACAAGGAAAATTTCTTTGGTGCACTAGTGAAATTTGTTGGTATCATCCATATGTGGTTTTCTCCCTCTAACAAGGGTTTCCATGGGAAAAATCTTGTGTCTTGAGTTTACTTTGTTTGAATGTTTAATGTGCTTAGCTTCTATGTAATATTTTCTTTTGAATATTGGTTATTGTGGAAGTTAATTAAGAAGTGTTTCATATTTGTGGGTGCATTGATTCACCCCCCCCTCTTAGTACCTTTGAATACTAACGTGTGTATGTGTATGTGTATGTGTATGTGTGTGTGTGTGTGTGTGTGTGTGTGTTTAACTGATCATCTTAAATGATCTTTGATCAAATTTATGTTAAATTTATTTCAGTTGTAACATGAAATCTAATTTTTCATAATATCATGAACTCAATTTGTATGACTTTCTTATTGATCAATTGCACATGAATATAAGAACACACACGCAAGATAGATGCATGTATCTGTACCATCTTAAAAAGTTACCACCCATAATTGGATGATCAGTTAAGCCCCATTTTGGTGATTTCAATATTTCATGTTTGTTATGCTTGATCTGGGTACCTAACTCCCCCAGATCTAACATCTACCCTATCTTCCTTGATTTCCATTTAAATTCTAGTGTTTTTTCCTAGGTACATAACACCCAGGGCATTTTTTTCCTCGAGGATTGGGCCAAAGTTTGAATTGGAGCCACATTGCAATGTTTTAGTGGTAAATTAGATCTTGTGGTCAGCCTAGCTTAGTTTTGAATCTTGAAATGTGTGAGGTATATAAAAACACCATCTCTCCTCATTTTGATAACCACTAGCAAGAATTGAAGAACGAAGAAATCAAGTGAATTCAAGTTTTGAAGGCAAGCATCCAAGATCTAGCATCTCTCCAAGCATCCAAGGCATTTTGAAGGCAATCTTATCCATTGTATCAAGCTTCTCTCCCATGATCGCCAAGTAGAGGATTTCTCAAAAAAGCTAGAAGATCCTTTGTCCATCCATGTATATTCTTCCTCCAAAGAAAGTGTTCAATGAAGCATAATAATATTGAATATCTAGGAATGACATTCACAAATCCATGCATTTATGAAGGCATCCTTGATCCCTCTCTATATTCCAAGGTCAACAACTACAATTAGAGCACATCTTCATGAATATGTGCGATCTCAATATCCGTTCATGAAGGTATTGGCAACCTATATCTAATATTTACCTTCACATTTACTTTCTTTATGCAACATTATTTCATTTTCAAGGTTGATTCCTAAATAGGGGTTTGACTAAGGAAAACCCATTTTGATAACCTTTTTCCCATTTTTCTATGTGTGGGAATAGGTGACGCAACTGTCAAGACCAAATCTCAAGAGTTCAGGATCTGCGAGATTGTTTGTCAAAGTTTTAAATAAAATACCTGAGAACAAAACACAACAGGCTTCTTGTTCCTAGTAAAAAAAATGCCCAAGGTATTTTGTACTTAGAAAAATTGCCCCATATTTAGTTTACAGGTTAGTACTGCTTCTAGGTTTCCATTTTAGGTCACTGTAGTTGCCTGTCTATTTTCCATCAATATATATTTTCTAAAACTACTTTATTTCCCCTATTTTAATCTTTTATCTTGCATCATTAGCTAATTTTCTCTCAATCCATTTCATTCTTATAATAATCAGTGAAGGATCATTGCACTCACTTAGCGCCTAATTCCTACTTGAGCCTATTGGGTCATCTTTCTTATGATTGTGCATTAGGAAAGGTGAACAAATCGCTTGTGTATCTTATCTCTCCCCCTTTTCTTTACTATACATTTTGCTAAACTTGACGCATGAGTTTTCCATTTTGATTTTGGTGTTAGATCCCCTCTATATGCATTGGATCCTCACTTTTCATTTCATATTTATATGTACTATTCATTATATTTTATGTGCAATTTCATTCATGTTGCATAAATTTAATGAGTATTTGTATATCTCTTTCAAATTTCATAATTATAATTGTTAGATATATCTTTTCTTTCTTCTCTTTTGCATGAGTTTTATAACATTAAGTCCTACATATAGAATTCCCATTAGGAGAAGTCATAGACTTATGACTTCCTTTTATCTCAAGTCTTGTTTATTTCCTAGGAGTCTTAATGAGACACATATGCCTACTAATGACATTCCTACTATGATTGAGAATCTTTCTTCCCATGCTTCTCATGATGAAGAGGAGTCTTTAAGCATTCCTACTACCCAAGTGCAAAAGCTTTCTCATGACATTAAAATTTTTGAACAATGGTTAAGTCAAGAGAATTCTAACACATAAGCTATTTCCTTAGTAGAAGGTTTAAGGAAGTTGATTGATAATGATGAACATGGTATCAACTTGTTACAAAATATTTCCCATCTTGTTGATAGTAATCTTAAACCTCTTAAGGATTGTGTTCACGATCTAGGTTTAACTCAACCTTAGATACTAGTGTTGAGACTTCCCTTCTCATTCCTACCTCTTTACCTAGTGTTTCCACTTATGCTCCACCTCTCACGACTGCATCCTTTTCAAACATCAATCATACAAATATTAATCTTGGAAGCATTCATAATCCTATTGTTCCTCCTTCAAGTGTTTTATGTGTTTCACAACCTTCATCCATTCCTACCTAAAACAATATTCCATTTTCATATTCTAATGTTCCTTCCATTTCCCATAGTGGTCCCAACATTTCACATGTGTCCCATACCAACCTCTCCACCGAATCCACTATCGATATTCTTGCTCAAACCATTTCATCCTTGCAACAACAATTTGTATCTATGAATCAATCCAAATTCAGCATTCCTAGATGTGAAATTGCTATCCCTTTGTCCTTGGACATTATCCATGCCACTATTCCTTAATACATGGAAATACCCCACTTGGAGACTTCCAATGGTAAAGGTGACCCCTTGTCTAATATTAATATCTTTCAAACATTGTGTAGTGAGTTTTCTCATGATCATAGGTCCATAGATAAACTATTTACTAGAACCTTTTGAGATAAGGCCTTGCAATTTATTGTTCTTTACCTCCTTATTTCATTGATTCTTTCCAAAAACTTGCTAATGCTTTCATTCGATAGTTTCAAACAATATTGGTCATAAGATTTTTTGATTGATTTCAAGCATTGTAAACAAGGTGCTAAAGAAAAAGTGACTGATTTCATTAGTAGATTTAAGCATTTGCGTGCTCAGTTTTCTTTTCATGTGCCTGATATTGATGTTCAACATATTTTCATTGCTAATTTACAAAAAGACATTAGGAATAAGGTATTGCTTTCTGAATTCTCCTCTTTTACTCAATTGTGTGCAATACTTCATAATTATTAGCTTCAAGTGAGGTAATTTGAGAGAACCACTCCAATGAATCCACTTGATAAGAGTGATTCCACATCCCCGCCTTTTCAAAAGTTTCAAAAACCAAAGGATTCATCAAGATCAACAATTCATCAAAGAACATTGTTGTACAAGTGGCAAAAGCATCCAAAGGTGTGGCTTATTTGTCATCTTATTATAGACCTTCTCATAATTTTACACCTCTTTCTTAATATTTGCATAATTTTATGTTGAAGTTGATTGATGCTAATGTCTTGACACTTCCTCCTATTAAGCCAATTGATCCTTTTAAACAATCAAACAAGAACTTTGATCCCAAATCTTTTTGCCAACATCATCATCAAACTAGTTAGCATACTAAAAAGTGTTTTCATTTTAAATCCATTGTTCAAGACCTCATTAATTCTAATGTTATATCTATTAAGGGTGTTAATGATCAAGGAAACAAATTTGATGCCCTTCCCAACCAAAAATTGCAAATTTATACCAATCCTTTACCTTCCCATTCAATCAATATCATTAAGTCCATTCCTTCTTCATCCAATCATCTTGTTCACTCTCCTACCATTGTGACCTATGACACTGAGTATATTGAAGCTAAAAATGTTTTCAACCATCTTGATGAATCCAAAACTAAACCCAAACCCAAACCTTATCTTTTCATTACATTTTATCGTCGTGAGACTATTAGGGCACCTAATGGTGCTCTTTACATAGTTGTGAAGATTAATGGTCTTCCTTCTTATGGAATTGTTATAGATCCTACTTGCATGGCAAATTTTATAACTAAAGAACATATTTACACTAGATAGATCTAATAATATTTCTATGATAATTCTAATGTAATGATCATCAATGGTTTCACTTATCCTACCCATGGTTCCATTACTTTTTGCGTATAAGTTGGTAAGAAAACCTTAGATGTCACCTTTGTTTTCATCCCAAATTCTAATTAGTTTCAATTTATACTTGGCCTTCCTTGCTTCACTTCCATGAAATTTATAGCCTCTCCTATTCATAAGTGTTTTAAATTTCCCCATTATGGAGAAATCATCATGATTAACCATAGTCTCTATTAGCTTTTAGCTACTTGAGGGAACTTTGACCTTGACTTCTTTTGGCCTTCCATGTCTCAACCATTTCAACCTCACAAATATAACTATTTCTTATCCTATCAAAAATTCAAATTTAAGAAGATTTGTAAACATCTCAATTCATCTCCTATAGTTCCATCTCCTTTCCTTGGACTTGGACTTCTTCCTACACCTTGTACACCTCCTGTTGATGCTTCAGTTCCTCCTCATATAACCTATAAAAAAATTGCAGTTTCTATCTCTCAACCTACTGTGGTGCCTTCCATTCCTCCTCCTAAAAAGAAAAGGGATTGTTATTGATTGATCCTAAACCAAATCAAATCTCAAATAAGACTAAACGTAACCATTGTTCTCATGACTATGATCATAAACATTGTGCTAGAGCCCATGAGTGTGCTTCCCAAAACCTTTCCTCCCCTAAGATGCTTATTGATTCTTTGATTCCATTTGATCAACCTATGCATAGCCCACAAGAGGAAGTTATTCTCAAAAATATGAAATTGAAAAAACATGATGATTTTATTCATATTAGAGATTCTATTTTGATTAATTTGGATGAAGAAGATAATATTGATGATGATTTCAATGTTTCTAATGCAAATTATGTTCATGCTAGTGATTTTGATGATGTGTATGAACTTATTAATATAATCATGATTTACCAATTATATTTACAAAACAATTATCTTTTGATCCTACTGACAAAAAAACTGACTCATCCTTGTTCGGAACATGCTATTTTTCCATCTGTTGTGTTCAATATTGCTCATCTTGCATGTTTCCCACCTTCCCAGAATGATACAAACTGAGATGGGGGTATGCGATATGCTTTATTATATCCTCTTGTACAATGGATTCTTTTGGGTTTTCCTGTTATGATGTTCTTCTCCCGTGATGTTTTACTTGTTATATGTTTTGTTTAGATTTTTTTAGACAATCCTTGTTTCTCTATTGGTGCAAGGTGATAAAGGAATCAACCTGTTGTGATATTCCTCTATTTTTATCTCATTACTTCTAGATGCCATATATATGTTATATTATGTATGTGTCATTATTCGTAAATGTGCCTTTGTGTTGTTTGACTGGGGATGACACAAAATGGTAGCTACCATTCTTTTTGGTCTTTAAAATGCTGACCCAAAAAGAATCTTCTTTTTATCTCTTATGTGACCTTCTTCAATTGTGCTTTTAGTTTTTCTACCTTTAGGGGATGATCACAATTTATTTTGATATAATTCTGATATACATGAGTTATCATGTGATCATATCAACCTCATATATAGTAGATCCCTTTTGTGCTCTCTTTTGTCGTGTGTTAATTTCCCTTGGTTTGTGCTTGCTTGGGGGCATCTCATAGTGGAAACATTTCTTATGGGTGCATGTATACACCATTAAGGTCATTGCTCTCGTTAAGGCATTTAAAATTACTTTAACATGGGGCATACACTTTGCTCCTTGTTTCACATTTTTCTCACACACATAATGATTCAATGCAATCTCTTATGTAGATGGCTAAGGAGATAATTTTTTCCTTGCGTTCATCTTTACATTATCATGCATCGAGAATTATTCAATGGAACCTAAGACTAATCCTTCCTTCTTTCATTTGGTCATTTGACTGGCCACTTTCATTTGTTCCTTAGATTTCCAACTTTTTTGGATTCCTTAATGGATACAAGCTTTCCTTAAGGACCGGTCCATTTTGTTTTTATGGGTTTACTAGCATGTCATATATTTTTAGGTTATCAATTGTTAGAATAACTGAGAGGGGGGTGAATTAGTGGCCTCAAAAATATTTCAATAAATTAACCCAAAAACTTAGTACCACAATATTAAGCCTCTAGTTATCTTCAGTCCTAAAAGATGAATGCCTTGAAATAATCTCAACAAATAACTACTTCTCAGAGTTCATTTTTAAACCTTATTCTTACTGTTTACCAATTATCATTCTTTCATTTACCAAAATGTTGTAAATTGCTTGGTGTATACCGACAAATCTATAATAGTTATGTGTAATGCAAAACACTAAAGTAATGACTCATAAACACATTAACACATGGATTTTTAACATGGAAACCCTGTTAAGGGAAAAACCACTTGAGACCGGTAACCCAAAATTTTCACTCTTCTAAAGTGAGCTTGGTGAAGAGCCAACCCTGTTAAAGGTTACAAACACATTGTTAGGTGTGACCTTGTTAGAGGATTTAAATAGAATAGTTTGTCACTTGATATCTGACATCTCTATGCTACCTTTTATGACCAAACCCAGTGTAGTTTGTCAAATGGTATCTGACATCTCATGCTATCTTCATGACCAAATTTTTTGATACTCCATGGGATGTATCTCAATATAGAAAGGATTGTTAAGTCCTGCTCGGTTAAGAGAATTTCTGATCCAATGGTTAAATTGAAATAGTAAATGATCTATTCACATATACAACTATACTTTTCAGATTTTTAGATCTATTATAAGCTCATAATACCTTTCTGATCAATGTATCTTTTCAATACCTTTGCTCCACTTCTTTCTACTCGGTGATGTTGTGCTTCTCTATTGCTTAATGTCCACATAATTAGCTTTGTTCTTCATCTTGATTGATCGGGATTGTATGAAGTTGTTCTTCACTAGTTTCTCTCCAGCATCCATCTTCTCTATTCACCCCTTTTTCATAATGAATTAGTTTGTCTCTTTATAGGCATGATTTCACCATTTCTTGGTTCTTGACTTTCTTGTTCTTAGCGTGATCTGCAATACTAGCCAATCTTGCTTTAAAGCTTTACTTCAGTTTTATCCCATAGAATTCTCTTTGACAACTCGAATAAAACAGCTTTAAATCTTTCTCTTAACTCTAGCTTTAACTTGTTGATGAAAATAATATTAAAAACCAGTTAACTCCTTCTTTAGCTCTTGCCAGCTAAGTCTTTTGTCATTTCTAAACTTCAGTTTTTTTGGTGTTTTAACTCTCTGTTAGCTCCGGTCAACACTTCAGTTCTCCTTGGGCATCTCTGTCAGGGTTGTCTATCCGTTGGGCATCACTATGAAGTTCTGCTCATCAGTAATGCTTGTGATTCTGCTTGTCAGTAGTGCTTGTTGGGTTTCTTTCTCGGGCAACACTATGACTTTCCTCCCAGGTTTCTTTGTCTATCGGGGTGCACTGTCTATCAGTGTTTGTAGTCACTTAGTGAATACTAATCTTTTATGCATTACTGACAGCATAACCTTTATCTCTCTGGTTCTCTCAAGTCTTTGACACTTTGTATATAACCAATCAGATTATATCAAGTTGACATCAATGATAATACAATACATTAACTGATTTAATGTCTTGCATTAACTTTCTGCAGCTTGGTGATCATCAACTTAACATCTTCAAACATTCAATCAGTTATAGGTCATCAATCTCTCCCTTTGGCATTGATGGCAATACACTACATTATCACACTATATTATTACTAATACAATATGAAATATATCAGTTGTAGTTCATCAATCTACCAATTTTATTGTTCTATAACCAATACAAATGTTTGGCTCTCGGTAAGCTCATATAGCTTAGATTTGTTTATTGCAGAGTGCTTCTTTCAATCTTCAATCCCTTCACTGGATAGATGTAGCAGCTTTTTTCTTTCTCTAATGTTGTCTTTCCCTTTGACTGTTCCTCTCCTTGATCATCTATTTTCCCTTTGACAGCAATAAGTCATCTTTTCCTTCATGATACTTCTCTCCCTTACAGGTTACATCTCTCCCTTAGGATATCTTCTCTCCCTTTGATGGACATTTCATGTGTAATCTCTCCCTTTGGATATTCTGGATATTCTCTTCCTTTGAATAATGATAATCTCTCCCTTTGGCAAAAATGCCAAAGTAAACATTGATTATGCCAAAGTTATATCCTTCACCTTTTTATAATATACTCCTTGAATTTCCCTATCCATCAGCAATAGAGTGAATCTGGTTTTTGGTATAGATATGTACCTTGTTGTGTACTAATGTATCTTTGCAGTCCATCTCTTTGCTTGCATCAACATGAATGGTCTTATGATTGTGTGTAGGCTGATGTAGCCTCCTAGTCAGCTTATTGACCAATAGACAAGGGTCAGACCCCTAGTCTCTTTCTCAGGTACTCAAATGTATCTTTCGATAATGGCTTTGTGAATATATCAGCTAATTGTTCTTTTGATTGAACATATTCTAGTATCACCTCTTTCTATTGTACTTGTTCTCTTAAGTAATGATACTTGATAGCTATATGCTTTGCCTTAGCATGCATGACTGGATTCCCAAAAATGTTAATTGCACTGGTATTATCATAATAGATAATCACTGGTTCAATAATCTTCATATTCATACGTTCCAAAAACTGTTTGATCCATGCAATGTTAGAGTAGTTTGCAGTAGCAGCCACATATTCTACTTTTGTTGTAGATTGTGAGATGCATCCTTGCTTCTTGTTGATCCATGTCACAAGTCTGTCATGTTGGAAATACAATAATGGGAAAGCAAGATACTGAGAGGGGGGGTGAATCAGATCTTCAAATTTGAACACTTAAAACAAACTGATCCACATTCATACATATATGAATCTAATGTAATCTCAGATAACATCCATACAATGAAATAAATAACACATAATACAATAACTTGGTAACCCAGAAACCCAAATAGGTAAAACTGGGGTGGGGATGACACCCACAAAATTCTCCACTACTGTAGTAATAAAGTGTGCCTGTTAAGGCTACAAATGTTGATTACAAAATGTA
>MU227427.1:286492-310085 GCA_018584345.1 Thuja plicata
AAGAAAATGTGGGATAAATTGAAGCTGGTACATGGAGGAGATGCTAATGTACTAAGAGCCAAGGTAGAAAGCCTAAGAGGGAGGTTTGATGACCTAAGGATGAAAGAAGGAGAAAATATCACTCAGTGATATGTTGTTAGAGTATCTTCTATACAATAAATGAGAGCAGTTGCAAATAATAATGTTACTCTAGATAGTCTTATTGGTAGACTGATTTCATTTGAGATGAATAACTTTGATAATAGTGACTTACCATCTATAGAGTCTGCATTCAAATCTTCTTTGAAAATAAGTAAGTCAAGTTTTAGACACACTATTAGAAATGATAGTGAAAGTGATAATGAGGATCAAGGACTTGATGAAATTGAATAACTAATAGAAAGAAGATTGCAAAGAGGCAAAGGTAGATACAAAGGTAAATTACCACTTGTATGTTTTAATTGTAAAGAGGTTGGACACTTTGCTGCAAGATGTCCTAACAGAAGAAAAGATGACAGAAGTAATGACAGAACATATGAAAATAAGTTTGATCGAGGTGACAACAGAGATTACCAAAGCAACTGAAAATCTGACAAAAGAGATACCCGAGAATACAAGGACAAAGGAAAGAAATTTTTTTACCTAGCTAAGAACAGAGATGGAGATACTGACACTGAATCTGATGAAGACATTGAGATGGTATTTGTATCCATGAAGGATGATTCAGACAAAGAAGAAGAAAGGTATGTAGAGACTACACTCATATCTAAGGTTAGTAAGAATGATGTCTGGATTATAGATAGTGGATGCACTCACCACATGACTCGTGATAAATGAAAGCTTGAAACTTTTCAATACTATAATGGTGGATGAGTAAGAATGGGTAGTGACACACCTTGTCCAGTTGAAGGTAAAGGAACCATAATATTGAATAACCTGATTAAATGTGAAAATGCTTACTGGGTAAAAGGACTGAATTATAATTTTTTAAGTGTTTCATAGCTGAATAATACAGGTCATCGAGTAGCATTTGAGAATAAGAAGGCAAAGATCTTCAATGAATCAGGAAGGTTGATTGGAACTAGTAAACAGACAAAAGGTAACATTTTCTATCTTGATGACACTAACACCACGTGTTTAATGGCTAGAAACAAACACATATGGTTATTGAATAAGAGATTATTTCATGTGGATTTTGACAACATGATAACGATAAGAAATAAAAGAATAGTAAGAGGCTTACCGAGCATGTCAAAACCCAAGCATATCATGTGCAAGAATTGTCAAAAAGGTAATATGACAAAGTCTAGTTTCAAGAGTAAAGCCCATACATCTAATGCAATTCTAGAATTCTTCCATACTGATCTATGTGGACCCATGAGGACAAAGAGTTACTATGGAGATAGGTATTTCATTCTCTTTGTAGATGATTATTCTAGAATGATGACAGTTATGTTCTTAAAAGATAAATTAGAAGTATTTAAGATGTTTAAGTGGTATAAGGCTATGGTAGAAAAACAAAGTGGTAAGGAACTGAAATGCTTAAGATCAGATAGATGAGGGGAATTTATTTCAGATGAATTCACTAATTTTTGTAATGAGCATTGAATTAAAAGACAGGTTTCTACACCGAGAACACCACAACAAAATAGAATTGTTGAAAGAAGAAATAGATCAATTGTTGATTGTGCAAGAACATTGATTATTGAGAAAATAATTACTCAAAATTTCTGGAGGGAAGTTGTCAGTACTTTTGTCTACACATTGAACAGAGTACAATTGAAGAAGGATACAAAGAAGACACCCTATGATCTTTGGTATGGTTACGCACCCAATGTAAGTTACTTCAGAATCATTGGTAGTCAATGTTATATTTTGAAAGATGAAAGAAATGGAAAGATTGACTCCAAAAGTGATGAAGGTATCTTTCTAGGGTATTCCACCAAAAGCAAGGCTTATAAATGTCTTAACAAGTCCTCTAACAAGATCATTGAAAGTGTAAATGTAAGAATAGATGAAGTTGCAGAGAGGAATGATAAGGAAAGCATAAAAGAACTAGAAGACTACAACAATTTTTTTTACACTAAAGAACTTGACACTCTACTCAAGAAACAGTGTATTGCTCCCGAGCAATAGAACATTGCACCCGAGCATCAGGTTGCAATTACCAAAAATCAAGAAAATCCTTAAGATGATGTACTGAGCGATGGAGATCAAAATCAAGGTCAAGATAATGATCAGAATGATGGACAAAGAGATCAACCGAAACTTGCCAAGTATGTCAGAAGACATCATCCATAGAATTAGATCATAGGAGACAAGAAGGCTGGAATGAGAACAAGAAGTAATTCACTAAACACTAGATGTTTACTTTGTAATTTTGAGCCTAAATCTGTTAATATTGCACTTAAAAATGAAGAATGGGTCAGTGTTATCAATAAAGAAATAGAAAATATTAAGAATAATAATACATGGACACTAGTACCCAGACCAGATGACAAGAATGTCATCGGTACCAAATGGATATTCAAAAACAAGCTGAATGAGAATGGAGAAGTCACAAGAAATAAAGCAAGATTAGTATGCAAGGGGTATGCACAAGAAGAGGGTATTTATTATGGTGAAACCTTTGCACCCGTTGCTAGACTAGAAGGAGTTAGAATTATTCTTGCTTATGTTGCATTCAAAGGATTCAAGGTATACCAGATGGATGTCAAATCTACATTCCTAAATGGAATACTGAAAGAAGAGGTATACATTGAACAACTAGAAGGGTTTGTTGATCTAGATAAGAGAAACATGGTATGTAGACTACATAAAGCCTTGTATGAATTGAAACAAGCACCTAGAGCCTGGTATTAAAGACTTCACTCTTATCTCATAAGCATTGAATTTGCAATAATAAGTGAAAATAGCAATCTGTACTTAAAAGAAGATACCGATGGTAATATTATGATTGCTGAAATATTTGTTAGTGATATCATTTTTGGGGGAAATGAAATGTTATGTAAATCCTTTGCTAATGAAATGAGAAAAGAGTTTGAAATGTCTATGTTTGGGGAGATCAAATTCTTTCTTGGTCTACAGATTCTTCAACAAGATGCAGGCATATATATCACTCAGTCCAAATACATCAAGGAAGTATTGAAGATATTCAAGATGGAATATTCCAAACCAGTTGGAACACCTATGGAAACTAGATGTTATCTGAAAAAGGAAGATAAATAAAATGAGGTAAATCAGGCCTTGTATAGATCAATGATTGGAAAACTAATGTATGTTGTTCATACCAGACCAGATATAACACATGCAGTTGGAATAGTTGCAAGATTCTTTGCTAATCCCAAATAATCACATATGACTGTTGTCAAGAGAATTCAGAGATATCTAAAGAACATTGAGGACTATGGCTTATGGTATAAAAGAGAAGGAAAATTTGAGCTTCAAGTCTATATAGATGTTGATTGGGTTGGAAACATAGATGACCGAAAGAGCACAACTGGAGGAGCATTCTTCATGGGTGACAGACTTGCCACATGGATTAGCAAGAAGAAAGGATGCATCTCACAGTCTACTGCAGAAGAAGAATATGTGGCTACTGCTGCAAATTGCTCCAATATTGCATGGATCAAATAGTTGCTGGAAGATATGAATATGAATATTCTTGAACCAATGATTATCTATTGTGATAATACCAGTGCAATAAACATATCAAAGAATCTAGGCATGCATGCTAAGACTAAGCATATTGCAATCAAGTATCATTATCTAAGAGAACAAGTGCAAGAAAAAAAGGTGATACTGGAATATGTTCAATCAAAGGAACAATTAGCTGACATATTTACCAAGACATTGCCAAAAGATACATTTGAGTACTTGAGACAGAGACTAGGGGTCCAACCTTTGTCTATCAGTCAGTAAGCTAACTAGGAGATTACATCATCCTATACACAAATCAGAAGATCATTCATGTTGATGCAAGCATAGAGATGGATAACAAAGATACATCTGTACATAGCAAGGCACATACCTACACCGAACACCAGTCACTATATTGTTGATGGATAGGGAAATTCAAGGAGTATATTATAAAAAGGGATTGAAGATGATATGAAAGAATTGTTTGGCATTGTTGTCAAAGGGAGAGATTATCTCATTATCAGGAAGAGATTATATAATTATCCATTCATTATCCATGGAGAGAAGTTCCTAAGAATTCAAAGGGAGAGTTAATAATTATCCAAAGGGGAGAGATTACATATGAAATATCCATCAAAGGGAGAGAAGTAACATAAGGGAAAGATTGTTGTCAAAGGAAAAAGAGATTACCAATGAGAGAAAAAGTCAAGGCAGAGCACATATCAAGAACCAAGATAGAAGTTGCTACATCTATCTAGTAAAGGGATTGAAGACTGAATAACACACTCTGCAAGAAATAAATCTAATCTATTTGAGCTTACCGAGAGCCAGACATTTGTATTGGTTATAGAATAAAAAGATTTGGGAGAGATGGATGAAATACACTTGATATATTTCATATTGTATTAGTAATAATACAGTGTGATAATATAGTGTGTTGCCATCAATGCCAAAGGGAGAGATTGATGACATATAACTGGTTGAATGATTGAAGATGTTAAGTTGATCACTGAAATGTAGAAAGATAATGCAAGACATTCGATCAGTTAATGGATTGTATTGTCATTGATTTCAACCTGATATAATCTGATCGGTTATATATAAAGTGTCAAAAGACTTCAGAGAATCAGAGAAATAAATATTATGCTTTTAGTAAGGCATAATATATCAGTATTCACTAAGTGACTACAAACACTGACAGTTAGTGAAACCCGACGGACAGAGAAACCTGAGATAAAAGTCACAGTGATGCCTGAGAAAGAAACCCGACAAGCATTACTGACAAGGAGAATCACAAGCATTACCGATGAGAAAAACTTCACAGTGATTCCCGACGAATAAAAAACCCCAATAGAGATGCCCGAGGAGAACTAAAGCATTGACTGAATCTATCAAAGATTTAAAACACCAAAAGGAACTAAAGTTTAGAAACGACGAAATACTTAGCTGGCAAGAGCTAAAGATAGACTTAACTGGTTGTCAACATTGTTTTCATCGACAAGTTAAAGCCAGAGATAAGTAAAATATTTAAATTTTTTTTATCTAGTTGTCATGGAGAAATCTAAGGGATAAAACTGAAGTAAAGATTTAAAGAAAGATTGGATAAGATTGTGGATCACACCAAGAACAAGAAAATCAAGAAGTGAGAAACAATGATATCATGTCTATAAAGAGATAATCTAATTCATTATGAATTAGGGGAGTGAAGAAAAAAAGAAGGATGTTGAAGAAAAACTGATGAAGAATAACTTCATATAGTCTTGATCAATCAAGCTAAGGAAAGAGCTAAATATTTCTGCGGACACCGAGCAGCAAAGAAGCACAACATCACCGAGCAGAAAGAATTGAAGCAAAGGTATTGAAAAGATACATTGATCAAAAAGGTATTATGAGCTTACAATAGATTTGTAAGTCTAAGTTGTATGTGTGAACAGATCATTTATTGTTTCATTTTTACCATTGATTCAGAAAGTCTCTTAACCGAGCAGGACTTAACAATCCTTTCTATATTGAGATACATCCCAAGGAGTATCAAAAAGTTTGATCATGAAGATAGCATGAGATGTCAGATACCATTTGACAAACCAGGGTTTAGTCATAGAAGGTAGCATAGAGATGCCTGATATCAAGTGACAAACTATTCTATTTAAATCCTCTAACAAGATCACACCTAACAGTGTTTTTGTAACCTTTAACAGGGTTGGCTCTTCACCGAGCTCACTTTAGAAGAGTGAAAATTTTGGGTTACCGGTCCCAAGTGTTTTTTCCCGTAACATGGTTTCCACATTAAAAATCCATGTGTCAATGTGTTTATGAGTCATTACTTTAGTTATTTGCATTACACATAACTAATCTGGATTGATCGGTATACACTAAGCAATTTACTATTTTTCGGTAAATGAAAGACTGCTAATTGGTAAATAGTAAGAATAAGGTTTAATAGTGAACTCCGAGCAATAGTTATTTGTTATGATTATTTGAAGGCATTCATCTTGTAGGACTGAAGATAACTAGAGGCTTAATATTGTGGTACTAAGTTTTTGGGTTGATTTATTGGAATATTTTTGAGGCCACTGATTCACCCCCACCCCCCCCCTCGGTTATTCTAACATATTCATCATCCAGCCATAATTAATCATATACAAATGAAGTGACATGGACAAAGTAATTTCATTATGATTATTACCTCACAAGAAAAGGTATGGTCCGTGGTGGAATGGATTGTGCTGCATCATACGAAGTCACTAGGTAAAGCCTACAATGGAATAGACATGGGATACATCATACAAAGGCACTAGATAAGGCATGCAGTGGAATTGGAATAAGTTACATCATACAAAGGCACTATCTTGCAAGGGATGATCAACATAAATCGAAGAATTTTCAATAAGAGGGAATGGTGAGTCCCACTAGGTACGCCAACCCCACAAAGCGTAGGACCAAAGGGGACAAGATTCTGCTCTTGGGCCTAGGGTCGGGATAGGAAACCCTTTTGTAATATCTCCATCCACCTTTAATAAATAAAAATACTACACATTACAAGTTATAGGTCAGAGAGTTAAGGTGGTCTACTTAGATGACAACATTACTACTAGTAAATCTTTGAACTGGAACGTCCCTCCTGTAAAATCCTTCGACAAAATAAAATCTTCCAGCCACATCCAACAATTTCACCTCAATAGGATCTATAGTAGAATAGGTTGGATCACACATAGTAGTATCCCCCTTAAGGTAACCATCCAATAAAATATTACTTTCCCCAAATCCATTTGAAACAACAAACATAGTTATAGCAGAACCCATTACTAGTCTCCCTCTCAACAAGACTCCAACATCCCTACATAGTTAGAGGTCCAATAGATCCTCCCAAACCGCTAAAAATATTCATAACTAGCATTCAAAATCCCTAGAGAATCCAACATTAGAAAATAAGGGCCTCCAAAGGCCCGCCTAGTAGTGAATCTTCATATGAAAGCCCCAACAACCCATTCTTAGATCCAAATGCCCCACACAAATACCACCAATAAGTCCATCAAATCTAGTAACAAATACAACCAACTCTAGGGGAGAAGTAAGAATACCAAAAGAAAGAAAATATCTTTAAAAGGAAAATATTAAGGCAACAAATCTTTTTAAACTTCTCAGGCTGGCAACAACGCTATCTTGCATTCCTAAAGAAATGATATCACTATCAATAGTTTTAATCATAGGGGGAAGTGTAGGATAACAACCCTGTTAGATAATTATCCACAAGGGTAATAGAATAAATCATAGATGAGAAATAAATAACCTACATAGAGGAGGAAAAATACAAATAAATTTGCCCATCTCCAACCAAAAGTCATATCCATGCTAGGGCAGAAAAAATCCCAACCCATATCTAGACATGCAACAAAAACAAAGGGACAAAGAGGATCCAAACCACCACCAAGAAATAAGTTGAAAGGATATAGAGGTGTGGAAAAAAGGTACAACATGGAGGATACAACTTGAAAACCAACACTGATATCATCAATATTTCCACCTTCACCATCCTTGTCAGCCATAGAGACGTTGTCTCCAACACTAAGAAGATAAACCTAGCTCTGACGGGGAAACAAGGCAAACGCCCAACACATCTTCCTCAACCAAAAGTAACAACATGATCTTATACATGACAAGAAAAAGTGAAATCTTTCTAATAATATTATTTGGGGTTGATCCAGCCCTAGGAATACTAGATCTAGTGCCTAAAAAATTTGCATAAAAGAGATGAAGAGAAAAAATTTCAAAGGACACACCTAATAAACACATTGTAGGGGCTTCAAAACATCTATAATATGAAGGATATAAACAAAACAAAAAGAAAAACAATTCATCATCATCACCCTCTCCATCCTCTTCCCAATCACCTTCTTATTCAAAATCACTCACTCTCTCATTCGCTCTCATGTTCCCATTCACCATTTTACATGAAGTTGTTGTTTTTATAGTTCATCAATCTCCATATTTGTGTGGTAGAATTATAATATTACTTTCTAGTAAATTATTTGTTATTTTCAATCAACACACACTGGTATGTTCATTTATGAAGAATCCATTAGGTATTTTTTGTTCCGTCCTTCTTCCTTCCTTTATTGAGGCATAATAGTTTTCAAAGATTGTATGAGTTGCTTTGCAATATTCTATTTGTTTTTGCATGTGAGTTTCTAAGTAGCATAGGTTTTAATTTTTTCATGCTTGTCTACCAGAGTAGTTCACAAATTCATTATGTGCATACATTTTAATTATGGTCGTCACAAGTCCATTTTCCAAAGGAAGTACTACGCTACTAGTATTCTACATTTTGTTAATGTTTTACATTTTTACGAGAAAAATATAATGGTCTTAAAATTTTCTAGTTTTAGGTTTGCATGAATTTATGTACAAGTTAAGGTTGTGTGAACCTACAAATTTAGGACAATTATTGTAGGCACATATCTAATCTTACAATAATGCTCTTTTTTTCTCTATTTCATTTAATTCTTTGAATATTCTTTGCTGAAAGATTTGGTGATATGTGTATAGGACTGACACTTTGGAAGGGGTTTCAATATTTTAGATTGAAATTTCAAATTACTAGCATAATTTATCTTATATATAATAATATTAGCTTGCAAATATAATACAAATATGTGGTATAACCTTTTTGCATGCATAACTTCAAACAAAAAAACTTAGAGATTTATGCTCATGGTTTGATTATTTCTTTATAGTGTTGTTAGAGACCATTATCAATTCAAACTCGCAATTTATGATTAGTTTGAAGTCGTATATAGAAAAAATCATAATTTTATATTAGTAAAATGGTAAACTTAGTTGTAAGTTATTAAAGCTCTTTTAGGTAAATACATAGACACAAACACAGATACGAACACACATATACATATACATATGTATATGTATATCTTAGTGTCATAAATTAGAACCTTGTACAACTTACACCATGTTTTTGTGCCCTTGCCTTAGTGTATCTTATTCTAGCTCTTATCCAAGCTCATTTCTAGCCTATTTACTACAAATCTAATGTCATATATTTGCATGGTGATCTGAGCAGTGTCCTTATCTATAAAATTCAACTTTTGTCTGCATCCAACATTTTTTGGTAAGGGTTCCCAAGGTAACATTGACCCCCTAATTTTAGCCCGAATTTCAGAAATAGCTTCCTCTTTGTCTCTTGTTTCTAGATCTGCAATACTTTTTTTATTAGTATTGAGTTTTTTGTGCATTTTAAATACTCTCAATTTCTCATCTTTGGCCCTAGATATAGCATCAAAATCCAAATCTTTCAATAGTCATTTCCAACTAAAATAAGAACTTCTAAATCCACCTTATGCCCAATCCTTTTCAATCATATTTGAGGTTGACCTAAGTGGATTCACTCTCCTTAATGTAATCAAGAAGAGGGAAATATGTTTAGTTCCTAGTTTGCATGCATAAGCTAGTGAACACCCATTTTCACCCCAGATTACATTTTGGTGAATTTGACTATTCTTACATACTTTTGATTTTTAGTTTCAGATATAGCTTTTGTTTGAAATTATAAATTTTAGATGCATTCATATACTTCCATTGATGGACATAAAAATGCTCATTGCTATCTCTTATTTCATGCATTTAGCACTAGTTTTCATTTGAAAAAAAAAATTGTTCTCATTGTATTTCATGATACATATATTTTATAGTTGTGATTGTGGCCTAAATTATATTATATAACTTTATCCCTCTCTTAAAATGTACCTCCCATATGAAAATATTTTACAGAAAGAGGGTGATATTATAAACACTTTTCATAGTGTCACTTTACCTTCGATACACCTACATGACATCTCTTCTAGAGATGAAGCATTAATAGATATTGTTGAACCCTCTCCTAATGCTTGTCCTACTCATGAGGATACCTTGGAAGTACCATTAGCACTTTCCTTTATGCTCTCCCTTTTATAGACAAAACCTTAGAGAAAAAAGAACCTAATCAAATCAATGTCGTTCATATTTTTGGTCATGAGAAGCTTGAAATTGTTATCCACCTTCATCAAGATGTCCATCAACCTCAAAACAAACCAATGATTATTTTAAAAGGTGTTAAACAACCTGATTATCATGATGTAGTTCACTCATACAACACATGAAACAAGCAAGATTCAAATATTCTTTCCACTTCTCAACCTTTTCTTCCTCCACCCCTTATCTTTTAAAACATATTTGTAAGGAGTAGGATCATGTTGAGAAACTTCATGATACTCCTGTTAAGATATCTCGTTGGTTTTTTATTCAAACATCACCTACATACCATGGAATACTTTAAGAGGCTATACAAAATAATGTCATTCTTCCTTTTGTGAGACCTATTGATATAGAAGCCTATTGGAGTGTATGCATGTAACCAGAGGCGATATTGTGTTTTCCCAACATGAGTTATCTACCATAGAGATTCAAATCCAATATGAACCTCTTATGATTGTGGTTATTAAAAATATTAATAAAATAAGATGAACTTTCATTGATAATAGATTATGCCTAAATGTGTAGTATAGACTTTTTCCGTAAAATCAAAGTATATCCCAAGATTATTCAGCCTGATTCCCTCTCTATTCATGGCTTTGACAACATTACTAGAAAATCCTTAGGTAAAATCACCTTACCTATTAAGGTAGGCCTTGTTATTTTACCTATGCCTATCTATGTTATGTTGAATAATTTTACTTATAATCCTCTTTTAGGAAGACCATGGATTCATTCTATGCAGGTAGTCCCTTCCACTCTTCATTGTAAACAAGAGCTCGTATATAATAATATGTATACCTTGGAAGGTGATAAAGACTTAAATAGTTGTTTGCAAACTGAGCTATGACCCAAATATATTTTTCATTCTTTCATTCCTTCATGAATACAAGTGGATACACCATCTCCCAATGAAGATACTCTTTCACCCAAAGAAGTGCTCTCAAAAAAAAAAAACTTTGCACCATTTTTCATGGGAGAATATAAAGTTCCTAAATTTAAACGTAATACTAAATGAAGGCTTGCATGTCTCTTGTCTAACCTTATTCTTCTAACACATGTCTTGATGTTGATTGGGGCTCTTAAAACTTCAATCTAATGATGAATAAGCATCAACCCTCTCCACTTGACATTTCGGCACTGGATCAAATTCCTAATTTATATTTGGAAAATCATTATCAAATTAGTTTCAATATTCTTTCTAAACATAAATTAAATGGACATAGTTTAGGATATGCACAAAAAATTATGAAGGATTTTTTGAAAAAGGTCTAGGCTTCCAACCTACTCCTTTGTTGACATAACCTCCCCCATTGTCCAATACATCTATGATTTCTCCTATCTTATCATCAAAATATGATAATATTGTTAGAATTAAGACAACACACACAACTGAGCAGTGGGCGTGAGTTAGTTGTGTCCCAAAACTTCAAATCTTTAATCCAACTATTAATCTTAATCTCAGACTGGAATGATAAACATTAATGCAAGATCACAACACATTACTCAACACATAACACAAGGATTTTTGACGTGGAAACCCGGTTAAGGGAAAACCGTAGTGGGGATCAAACCCACAAGATGATGTACTCTATTAAGATAATTATACCCTATTAGTAGTATTACAAGGGAAATGAACATGCATTCAAGCATAGTTGCTAGATCTCACTACTCAAATACATCAAGGGATTCAACCCAAAGGAAGGCTCACTACCTTACAAAAATCTTTTATTACAATTCATAATGGAAAATAGTCCACAAATCATGAACTGATTGACAGCATCTTTGTCGTGCCCATATAGTTCCAATGAATCACATCAAATCTCAACCTCAATTGCAGATTCCACTCATACCTATTCGCACATTCTCACCATCACCACACTCTTACTCTTCATAATTACAAATTATTACATCCTTTTATACATTATATCAATTTTATTTCCACTAGGTCAGTCTAGGACCTAATTACAAAACATTAATTCATTATATCTTAATATACAATGTGATCCATTGAATGTAAACTAATACATAACAAAGATCAATAAAAACATCCTCGAACACGCTCCAGATCCATAAATTATGATATGATCCTTCTTAACATGTTACACCATCAAGTCGGCCAAGAACAATAAGAGCAACAACACGCTACATGAAAATCAGCAAATCTGATCACATAATCCAATATGATCCAACAACACGAATAGGACATGATCTAGAAAAATCAAGTAACATGAAATACCATGACACACTAGTTCATTTGAGTCCTTTTTTCGACAGCTATGTGTCACAATTCTAACACTACCCCATCGGGCAAGCAACACAGGTCGGTGTTGCAGTTTTGGTGTTGAAACCACCGATGGTTGTTATGTCTGTCGTTATTGCGATAGCAATGACCATCGCAATATACATTGGCTATGTTGTTTAGCATGACGTCGTTACCCATTATGAATATCATAATCTGAACGTCGCATTTAGGTATTGACCGTTGCAGTGTGCACCGTTTAGGATTGTCAACCTATCATCATTATACTTTATGAGTGTCACAATTATGACAGGTGTGTGATGGATATGTTGTACATGTGATGTCCAGTTGTCGAGAATTTTTGACATCTAGATGTCGCATGTATAGCTTTGGTGTCGGTCATTCTCTGGCTTCCATCACAATTGCAACGGTATTCTATATTATTAAAAAAAAACATAATGAGCTTCGCTTTGTTTTGAGAATAGTTTAACTACACATAACCTTCACAGTATCTCGTTTGTCTATTAATATTGAGAATAAATGTGTGGAAATTTTAAAGTGATAGAGCCACACTTGCTAGTTTCTGCAAGTAAAGACAGAATAAATTAGGTCAAGTTTTGAATAATCATTTTATATAAAATCTCAACTCTTCCATAAAGTGTTCTTGGAAACATCCTTTGGATCCTCTGCCTTCTTTCTATCATATAGAATAGGCAAATGATTAACAAATAAACTCTCCAAAAGCACGGGCAAAGAAACTCAGTGTAAGTCTTTATTTAGTCTTTGTTTAGTAGTTGGAGGATTTTCTAAATGGCAATTACCTCAAGAATCTAAAAGTTTTTAAAGCACTTGCTGCTATGGACAGCAGTGACATGGTAAGTTTTATCTATTATCATTGAAGTATTTTAGTTTGAGGCTAGTTTAACATTAACTACAACATTTCTAAAAAGAAGAAGAGCCTTCACCAAATGAAAATGTACCTGCAGATGAAAATGTTCAATATAATGCCTGCAGTTTTAAATGTTCAATATAATGTCTGGATATGTAGGAATGGTATAGAGGCCTTGGCAGGTATGGTAGTTGATATTACCAGAGAATTAGAAGGAATCATGAACCCAGAAGAACGGTTGAAAAAATTATTTGTAGATTGAAATAACAACCCTGATTTCAATTACTCATGAGAACATAGACATAGAAAACATGCGCTGAAGTTTGAAATCAGAGGGAGAGTACTAATGAAATTTATTTGTAGATTGAAATAACAAACCTGATTTCAATTACTCATGAGAACATAGACATAGGAAAATGATCAACAAATAAACTCTCCAAAGCATGGACAAAGAAACTCAACGTAAGTCTTTATTTAGTGATAATTATTCAACGATCCCAAGCATGGACAAAGAAACTGTAAAATCATAGAATGCACATTGTGCTTTATTTGAGCTAAAAATCTTTTTTTATTTGTAGTTTGAAATTAATAACAGCCCTAAATTCAATTAATCGTGAGAACATAGACATACAAAACATGTCTATTGCTTATCTTTTCTTATTGCAGAATGCTCTCCTATAGTGCAGCTTTTAAAAAACAATGTACATAGGCAAATGATTAACAAATAAACTCTCCAAGATGATGGACAAAGAAACTCAGTGTAAGTCTTTATTTAGTGACAATTATTCAACCATCAAAAGCATGGAAAAATAAAATCTAAAAGCATAACATGCACATTGTGCTTTATTTGGTAAGGAAAAGTAAAATTGAAGTGAAAACCTACCAAGCAATCTAAAAAAGATTAAAAATATAAAACTAAAATCATGCAAATTACAATTGTTGTGAAGAAAACTAACTACATATGATTTTCATGTCAAAGAAGTGGATGGATTCACATCAACAGAAAGGAAGAGTCACAAAAACCCTAATGCAATCCATCTAAAGCAAAGTAATATCCAAACAGAGTAAAAGGGAGTTCTTGTAATTTACCTATATGAACATTTTGTGAGAGTTCTAGAGCTAATTGGCCAAACTGCTTAAATAATCATAAATTCATACACAACAAAGGAGAATGCCCAGTTGTCCAAGAATAAATGATCGTTCACAATCAAGAACTGGTTGTGGAAGTTCCTACTCTCTGATACCCTGCAATGTCACACACAATTTACAGTAAGCCAAACGATTCCAGGCGTTTGAAAAACCAACCAATAAAAAAATAACTGAATACAATATTGAATATTGACTCAAAACCCTATAACTGAATAGAATACTGAATATTGACTAAAAACCCTACCTTTTGCTACAAATGTATCTCAATACAAAACTGAATACATATTCAAAACCCTACCTTTTGCTGCAAATTTATCTCTGGATACGAAGTATTAAATTTAATGAAATACAAGTAGAAGAGTACAAACCAACAAGGGTAGAAACAAAATGACCAATAAACAAATGCAAATTACCAAGATGGAAGACAACGTCGGGAAGAGTACAGACCGAACTAAGTAAGTCATATGCAACTCAACATTTTGAAAACTGAAATGAAAATATGATAAAATGAACTAACCTGAACATCATATTTATGATTTTTTTTGTTGGCGATTCGAGGTGCTAAATGGAGAAAACCAAAGTCTGCCATCTGTAAGGAAATATGGAAATTAGCACACAAACTCGCGGAAATCATGCCCACACAATGCAACCACTCCGCAAAATAGGCATAGTCAGCTACCAGAAAATGTAAAAGGGAAAACAAAAATACAATCAATATTATATCAAAGGCAAATGAGAGGTCCAGATTTTTCCAATCATCTTTCCACCATATTGAACATTTCAAACCGTTGATGTTAAAGTGAAAAAATTTTCTTAAGAGAAGGAACGCCTTCGACGTAATAAAACTATTTTTGTAAAGAGATGGAAACTATGTAAAATATTGGTAAGGGGTGGAAAGATCAAGGAAGAACTCAAAAGTACAAGACCTAAGGGCCAAACCTAATGCCTCGGGGGCTCATCATAGATGGCCTTGCCTACGTAACTCACAGAGACATTGTAGTTCAGGTTTAACTTTAAAACCAATCTTTTAAAGGATGGTAGAATTGGTTACGCAACCTCTTTGTAGGGTAGAGTCCCCAGACAATGTCTCCATTGGCTGACACCCAATTTGGTGAACAAGGATGAGACCTTAATTAGATTCTACCTACAAATAAGTTATACGTAGACCTCCTCATAAGGTTACCTACCCAATGGTTCATAACTACGATGGAGAACCAATTATTGTAAGATATTAAGGTAGTATCCATGATCCCAAACCTACAAGATTCATAATTGTATGAGAAGAGATACATATTACCTAATTCTATGACCACTTATCTTAAAATCTAACATAATAGTATACCATGTATATAATTTAATCATATCATGCATTCCTAACATATGCATTGAACTACTAATATCAATGTCTATTAAACCCCAACTTGACAAGTTGTAAAAGTGCAATTATACTAACCTCACTACTCAAATTGACTAACAATTCAACTACCAAAATATACCTTTAAAAATAAGAGTAACTATAATAATTTTATTATTACAACATCGAGACATAAACATCAGTCATTATCAAATAAGTTGCATATTAAATGAGAATCATTTCTTTTTTGAATTTTTCTTTTTTTCTACTTCTCTATAATCTTGCAGAGGCATATCCATCTCGGCATCGTCATTTCTTCTCGCCCGTGCACGTGATCTCATTGTCCTTTGCAAAGGCGGGCCCTCTACAATAACAAATAAAAGGGTTAAATTAAAAACATATTATCATAATCGGGGTTAATTTAAAAACATATTATCATAATTGTTACAAGCATTTCAGTACTTTAAAAAACATAAACATGATGCTCTTTACCTTGTGCAACCACATCTTCTTGCTCAGCGGCTTGAACCTCAACAAGATCATCAGGAACCTCTACATTCTCTGCAACTGCAATACAAAATATTTTATTAATCCCAACACATTATAATTAAATTTTTATTACTACGCCAAATTCAGTTTAAAATGTTTACTTGTATTAATAAATCAATAATCAAGATTTGAATAGAAAATGTATACCTTGAGTTCTACAATGCACATCTGAATCAACGCCTTTGTCGTGCTCGGATGGTGTTTCAGGATCGGCAAACTGCATTCCAATATAAATAATTAGTGCATTTATCAACAATATATACATATAAATACAAGACAAATACTGAGAAATGTTAATCATTCAATTTAATACATATAAATATAATCACTTTAAAGTTTTAAACAAATATATAATCATTGTTTCCTTACTTAAAAAAAATATATTCACTTTATGTTGGAACTTAACATCAAATAGAGTAATTGGTAAAGTATTCAACTTGAAATAAAAATTAATTGGCTTATTTACCTGTTCGACGGATCCACTAGAAGAACCTTGTGCACTCTTTGATCAGAATCGTTCAGCCACGACTGTATAGCCTTGTTTGTAGCCTACTTTCTTGTCCTCTTCTGAAATCTTTTGTTTGAACTCCAAGCCCTACATTTTTATCGTAGTGAATTTCATCAAAAGTAAATTTATTACAATTTATAAATATTTGCATATGGTTTTTCATTTACTATTACTTACAATTCGTGTAGCAAGTTTTGAATATCCACCCAAACCAAGCTTGTGTTGCCCGTGCTTTTGTTTTCTTACTTTTGTTGTCTTTGATGTGTCAGGCAACCTGTGTGATGTTTGAAATATGTTAGATCACATAAGTACAAAGATTAAAGAGTACATAATTTCATTATTAAGATTATCTGGTACCTTCTTTCCTCAGGTGATACTATTTGTCCATCATGTCTTGCGCATCTCTCAAGTGCATCCTTTTTAAGATTCTCCCACTCATTAATAGGAACATAGGGGGGCCGCTCATAATAAGGGTTGCATTATATTTGGGTCTTGTAGTTGTCCTTAATATACTTCAAAGTTATCCCCGCTTTCTCAAGGAGCCTAAGTCTTTGAAAGGCGTTGGGTCCAAAAAGTTTTATCATAGAGTCAATGAGTTTTTCCTTTAACTCTTTATCTTGTGATTACCACCTTTTAAGAAAAAAAAACTGTTAGATTCATAAATGAAGCGAAGCTATCTTTTAATATACTTGAAGAAAGGGATAAAAGGAAATCTGATCTAGCAATGAAATCAAAATATGATACCATGTGCGTATGGTCGGCCTGAAAATGAGCAAACATTCATCATTAAGTTTTTCATAAAATAGATTATTCCCTACAAAATAATAATGGGATTATTAGTTATTGCAAGGGACTACATAGGGGGTTAGTGCATTACAATATGAGTATAATATTGTATAGTAAAAGAAAGGATCGATCTTTAAAGTACCTGGAAGCTGGGATACTCTCAAGGGAAGTCCATCTTCAATGTTCACGAGAAATTGATCACACTTCTCTATTGTTCCCGTACATGTAACACAAGTACGTCTAGGAATTTCATCATCACCTCCTACATAAAATGAATCCAATATTACAAAATGCCCCATAAGAAAGAATAGTTCAAGTGAAATTAACACATGATAAATGTGAGAGAAAAAAGATGAATCTACTTACCAATAATAGGTGTTGCCATCGCATCTGTGGCCATGCTACGTGTTGCCGACATTACAGCCAGCAGTACCTCTGTGGTAGTGAACATAGGATCAATAGTAGGTGCTAAAAAATAAGATTGTTAGAGCATAAAAAAATATGGACAACCATGGATAAGATTGTTAGAGCTATTAAAAAAAATTGTTCGAGAAAAACACAAGTGGACGATAGAACATGCGATCTACTTAAACCGCCTAAAGTATCTACATTTGGGGCATGACCCTTAAATTTTTTTATCGTCCTCTGTAAAAATAACACATATGTATTTTAGTTAATGAAATAAATAAAATAGTATACTATAAAAACCATTATTGAACTTTTGTTATAATTAAAAACTACATTAATACTTACTGTATAAGTCTGAACATGGTGAGCCAACTCATCCTCTCTCATCAGTATTTCAGGAGTCTGAGGTTGAATATCTTACAATCGAGTTAACTCTCTTGAAATTGCATGAAGGACCTTTTGTAGTGCAACCACAGGATCAACGTCTAATGAAAAATCAACAATGAATGGATCCTGCTCATCCTATGGCTCCTCATAGACTACTTGTTTCTTTCCTTTTTTCTGATCAGCACTCATTTGTGAGAACAATATTATTAGCACTTTATTTAAAAGCAATCTAAAATAGTAGTGAACAATAAAACATAACAAAAAATACGCATTAACATTTTTCTTGTATGTGTATTTGTACAACAACAATGAGTTTTACCTGTCGAGAAGAAGAAATCCCATAAGAACCATGATCATCATGCGTATCATGTGGATGTTGATCCATACTATAGCCCTGTATTTCAAAAATTAAAAATCATTGAGACATGTTAAAACATGTGTTCTTATGCTAAGTTACGTTGAATAATAGACATTATCAGAATGATTCAATTAAAAGAAGAGAGTTTTTTTATTTTTAAACAATTTATGGTGCATAGTGCATACCACCTCGTCCATGATAGTGTTTTTTTTGTATCTATGTGATTCAAATTGTAATCAACAAGCAGCTCTTCGCCTCCACGTATTGATTTGATCGCACATAAAAATATGTGATTTCCCTTGCGTGCCTCAAATATGCAATTGGGTTGCTTCTTAGTTGACGCAGGTCATGTACTGTTTATAAAACCTACAATATTCCCTGATGCTTTTGGCCTTCTGTCAATGTATATAGCTACTATTTTACTTTGTTCACTAACTTTTTATTTTATATAATTTGTCGTGAGTCCATACCTACACATACTTTTTTTATATCTAACAATCTGCATCCAACTACTGTAATCATAACAAGGTCTGACATACTCCATCAATTCAACAACTTTGTTGTAAGAGACCTTTATGCCATCCATGGAAAATAGGCCCAAACCATGTAATGAAGATGATGCTATGTGATATATCCTCTCTCTAACACAAAAATCAGTGTTTATTGAAAGAAGTTCATCAGGGACCCATTGTTTCTATAGGTGTTTGTACCTAAAGGGCACCTCAGAGTCACATTTTCTCTCATCATCATAAGAACACGACCCCCCTTGAGAAAGGAAAAATTTCATGTGTTTATTGAATTTCTTTCTGTTCTTTTAACCTCAAGTCGATCTCCTTGATTTAGACATACTAAATGTCTCACTTTCTTCTTCCATTCCTACATTTTCCTTGCTCGAGGAAGACAAGTCTGACAAATACCTATTCATTGGTACTTGCACTTCATGAAATGAGAGAAACATGTGGCAATGAGAGAGATATTTTACAAATGGTAAAAGACATTAATCTCTATGGTGTGTATTGACTTATACCTGACAATCCATGAGACTGTGTGGGATACCTGACAAAAGATAATAGTTATATAAGCAGACAAACATAGTTCACTCCATAGTTTTTATTACATCTTGTGAAGGACATTATACATTATTAAATTTATAACCATTGCATAACATATCCTTGTGGTGTTTCACCTACAATAATGTCAAACATGTATAAATTATTGCATCACAAGTTAAAAAACATACGGTTGATTAACAAATTTATAAGTACCTAGTGATCTCTTAAACCATATGCTAAATCTATTTTCTTTTGTGTAACATTGGGATCTCCATTACAATGAGCTTGTATAACCAATGAAGACACGAATTCCTATTTTAATCTATGACCATAATGTTGACATCGTTCAATCCATACCGTCATCCAATCTTGATTGTTTGCAATAAACAAATGTATTGCATCTCACTCTTTAGCAACTGTACAAAAGTAAATAGATGATCAGTTACAACAAATTTATTTTGAAGATTAATAATTAATTAACTACAATAACATCTCATAATTTATTACCTTTCAGTTTCCTAAATCTACCATTGCCCACCAAGTACTCCCCTTCAAATTTTTTAATGGAGTCGAGATCCCAAATGCAATTTATATGGGTCTTTGCTGCAAGATTAGAAAGATATTGAATAATGTACACCATCATCTGGTATACCATGTATCCCTCAACCATAGAACCCTTGGGACATTCTCTTTGTCGTACCAAACCCTTCAAAAATTTCAAGTGTCTCTCAACCATCCACATTGACCTATCCTGTATAGGTCCACACAATTCAATCTCCTCAGCTTGGTGTATGAGGTAGTGTTCTTGTGCATTGAAAAAGGTTGAAGGTAAACACTTTTTCATTTCACACATTAAATGAGGAGTTCTTTTCTTCCAATATTTTATATCTTTTTATAGATTCCTTTAGATGACAACCACCTACAAGGGATTGAAGACACAAAAATATATAAATACAAGACTTTACAATATATTACTTGTTTGATATTATTGTTTGATATATTGAACAAATATCACTGCTTACCTCATGTATTTTTCAAGATCATATATCACTTGTTTGATATTATTGTCGAAGTTCTCTGGGAGCGATAGGGGTAGCAAATATTGCAACAATTGTCAACTAATCATTTCATACAATGAAAATTGAATGCAGTTACACAAATATATTGTAAATATAAAATACTGTGACTTACCTTGATGAAGGTATGCCAATCATGTGTTTTCATCCCTGACCCAAAATCACTCTTCTTTAATATGAGATTGCTTATATTTGCAGCAAATCCTGTAGGAAATCAAATTTTTTATATGACTTCTTTTATGGCATTACTTTGTTGCTTTGTTAATAACCAAGGAAGAGCACTTGCATTAATTTGGACTCCATTTCTATTTGATTAAATGATATTCTCATTGCATGATTGGAATCATGATCATCACTATAAATTTTGCCAAGTTTTTCTTTGTCACGCCTTCCATCCAATATTTTCCACAGTGTCTCTGTTACATTCTTTTCAATATACATAGTATCAAACAAATGCACAATCCGTAGTTGTTCATAGTAGGGTAGCCTACAAAATTCTCTGGAATAACATTTTAGTCCCTTTGGAAGCTGGTCAGTGATGCCTTCACGACCTTCAAGATCATCAACTACATAATTAGCCAACAAAACACAATCAAAATATATAATTTTCAAACATCAACCATTAGGTGGAATGATATTACCTCAAATTCTATTATATTCCAACTGTCATAGGCGAGGTGTCATTCTTCAAGGCTTTGATGTAGTCTCTTCTTTCCCATTGAAAAGATGTTTTTTCACACTTTGATACTTATGATTTCTGGAGAGGAAGTGCCTATACTCATCAAACACCTGCTTTCTTAAACTTTTAGAATGATGAGATTTCATCTTTGGACCACACATTGGACATGAAAATTTTTTCTTTGTTTGAAGACCTACAAGACAACGATACAATTGGATTAAATATGTTAATTTTTAAAATTAGAATTATCGCGTACAACTAGAATTCACCATAACATACCAGAGAAATGTGTCAACCCTGGAGCATCATGAATTGTCCACACAAGCATTGCATAGAATTGAAATTTTCTTTGTCCAATTGGTCTAGAGATGTCATACATAGTGAAACCATTCCATAACACCAACAACTCGTCGATAAGATGCACAATATATGCATTCATATCTTTCACTTGGTGCTTACTGTCATGCCCAAAAATTCACGCCCAAAAATGCAACAACTTTTTTTTTTATATAATAATATTAATATCAAGAGGGTCTAAGGGGAATCATGACTAAGTGTCAACCTCCCTTAACCCTAGACATCTTCTAAAGTTTCAGATGCACAAGGTGACGTTTAACATAAGTTGACTAGGATTAATTTTAGGATAATGCTCGAAGATTAAACAAGGTGAGGTTATAAGGTTTCGCATGTCATCCACTAAAATTATTAATAGAGTTTGATGATGTGGAGAAAGAGAGAGATTCCTTGTTCTCCTTCTCCAGGGTCATTTTGGAAAACCTGGTATGTTATTAGCTTGATGAACTCTGAGTTTATTTAACCCTCTAGAGTAGGGCACTTCCATAATATTATTTTTATAATAGTCAGTATACTGGCCACATATATTGACAACATAAAAATAACATTAAGAGTCGCTAAGATTTATTTAAAAACTTTAATTTGGTTCACCCCCTTACAATAATTTCTAATTAAATTATTAAATTATGGTTTAAATTAATGGCTAGGATAAAACTGGCCCCGAAGAGAAACCATATAATCTTGAACGTTAAGACTGGATATTCGAATCACAGGCTTCAATTAATTTAGGAATGAACTTTAAATTTTTCAATTGTTCAATAAGACGTTTAATAAAATAAATCCTTAAATTTCCAAATTCACTATATAATAAGGTGACCTCCTAGGAAATAAATAATGATGTTTAATAAATTGTTTGTTATGATCAATTATACTCTACTGGTAAATATTTACTAAAACAAAAGTTTATAGGGGGATCAACTATGAAGTTTCTAATATTAAATATCTAGATGATAAGAAGCATGTAATTAAATTATTAACTTCCCCACAAATACTTATCAAGTAACAAATATATTTATCCCTTTATCATCTTCAACAGTTAATTCGCCTCATAAATCAATTAGATGTCTTTCCCTTAAATCACTTAAATCTAAACTTAAATTTACTAGAAATTAATAAACATATAAATAAATAAAAAGTTACTTAAATGAAGTTTTCAAACAAATCCATTTTCCCCCTCTTTATGAAATCCCTAACCCTAATTCAAAATTAGGGTTAGGGTCAAATATGTGAGATACGAAAAGTTCATCTTCTAATTTTCCTCTCTTCATTATCTCTCCCCTCCAAACCCTAGTTTTATTGCTCTAATTTTTTTGATATTGCAGGTGTGGCAGCCATGGAAGTGGAGCTTTTATTTATGTATATACATTTGAATATATATATATATATATATATATATATATATATATATATTCATGTATTTGAAGTAGGTTTATACATTGGCAGCCGAACAAAAGAGGTTGTGTTTATTAATGTAGCTGTGTATTGGGGCAGCGGGTTTCATTTTCCCACCGCACCCCTATTTTATTTTTTTTGTGTTGGGTGCCATTGTGGCGGGCTAGGCCGTGCAGCTTCCAGCCGCACCACAGTCCGCAGCCACTATGGCCGCGATTGTGGCCGACAGTACCGCCGCCCAGCGCGAGGGGGCCAGGCCCCTTCCCCTCC
>MU227427.1:334090-347135 GCA_018584345.1 Thuja plicata
ATGAGTCTCCAAATTCATAAATGAACCTTGTCCCCCCTCTCTCTCTCCCATTCTTCTATAAATAGAAGCCTATTTTGAGAGCAAAGGAGCCTTCACCTTAGATCAAAAATACATTGTTATGCTGTTATATTCATCCTAGATTCATATTTCATTTATTATATAATTCTAGTTCATTATTTCCATTTCATATTTTAAAGCTAGATTGCATGCTTTTTCACATTTTTAGCTTAAATTTGAATTAAATCCTTCATGCTAGAATAGTATTGGTCACTGATTTGAAGCATATTCTGAGGGCTAAATATGCAACTAATCACACTCTTTCTAGTTAGAAGGCAATAGGCCGATATTAGGGGTTTTGAACATTTTGACTAACCATTTGAACTAATGCAATGACCTATTGAGTGTTTGTGTTGTTTTCAACAAGTACCCATTTACACACACACCTGGCACCCTATTACTGATCCTCATCTACAATTATGCATGTGCATAGTCAAGCCATACACTTCTAAAAATCATGATCAAGCATAAGAAATGGAGGGGACATTATCAAGGTCAAATCAAAGGTCAAATTTCATGCCTTCAAATTTTATATATGTATAGTTATAAAATTTCATGCCTTGAAATTTTATAACATAGTTCCTTAGCATTTGATCTTCATATGGCAGTCATGACTTGTGGTAGGCATTCGAGCTTTGTCTTCTCATTAACTCAATTTCATTTTGATGGCATTTGTTGATTTAATGACACAATATGAATGTTAATACTGGCATTGTTTATATCTTTGCATTTGGAATGCTTGATGACCCGCGAGCTTTGAGGGCAATGTCTATGCAGCATAAAATTTGCACCTTAGTTAACAAAATATGTTGTTAACAACATTTATGTTAGCCTATTATGTTTATTTGCAAATTACTAACACATGTTAACACAATAGGCTAACATACATGGTGTTAACATATTTTTTTAACAACATATTGTGTTAACACGTGTTTACTAAGGTGCAAATATTGTGTTGCATTGTTTATGAGCTCATTGTTTAATACTGGCATTGTTTACATCTTTGCATTTGGAATGCTTAATGACCCACGAGCTTTGAGAGCTAGAGCATCATTGCTATTGCCTTCAAGGCATTGTGTGAAGTGTTTTATCTCTCTTTATTTGATTTTCTATTGATATTCACTATGTGGTACTCCTCGTTTATGATCATTTCATGAGGAAATGTCTTGATGGCTTGTGGGCTGCAAGCTAGGGCATCATACATTGTTTATGAGCTCACTGTTTGAGCACCACATGACCCTGTTATGAGCTTTGTTTGTTATATACATATATATACATACATATATACATATATATGTATGATGTTATTGATGGCATTACATGCTTGTTGTTGTTGTGCACCATATATTGTTTTATATATACACTATTTATTTCATTGAGACCGTGACTAGCTTGACATTTGTAATGTATTTGTTGTTATTGGATCAATGGTTCCATGATGTTGAGGTTGTAAATGCATTGAATCACCACTACCATTCTATTTTGATAGCATTCTATGTTTCATCTCTCTTTATTTGTTTTGTTGTTGATATTCACTATGTGGTACTCCCCGTTTATGATCATTTCATGAGGAAATGTCTTGATGGCTCGTGGGTTGCTAGGGCATCATGCGTTATTTATGAGCTCATTGTTTGAGCACCACATGACCCTGTTATGAGCTCTATTTGTTATATACATATACATATATATACATACATACATATATATACATATACATATATGATATTATTGATGTCATTGCATGCTTGTTGTTGTTGTGCACCTTATATTGTTTTATATATACACTGTTTATTTCATTGAGACTGTGACTAGCTTGGCATTTGTAATGTATCTGTTGTTATTGAATCAATGTTGTCATGTTGTTGAGGTTGTAGATGCATTGAAGCACCACTGCCATTCTATTTTGATAGCATGCAGTGTTTGATCTCTCTTTATTTGTTTTGATGTTGATATTCACTATGTGGTACTCCCTGTTTATGATCATTTCATGAGGAAATGTCTTGATGGCTCACGGGCTGCAAGCTAGGACATCATACATTGTTTATGAGCTCACTGTTTAAGCACCACATGATCCTATTATGAGCTTTGTTTGTTATATACATATACATATATATACATACATATATATATACATATATACATATACATATGCATATACATATACATATATATGTATGATTTTATTGTTTTCATTGCATATTTGTTGTTGTTGTGCACCATATATGGTTTTATATATACACTGTTTATTTCATTGAGACCGTGACTAGCTTGGCGTTTGTAATGTATTTGTTGTTATTGGGTCAATGTTGCCATATTGTTGAGGTTGTAGATGCATTGAATCACCACTGCCATTCTATTTTGATAGCATGCAGTGTTTGATCTCTCTTTACTTGTTTTTTTGTTGATATTCACTATGTGGTACTCCCCGTTTATGATCATTTCATGAGGAAATGTCTTGATGGCTCGCGGGCTACAAACTAGGGCATCATGCATTGTTTATGAGCTCACTGTTTGAGCACCACATGACCCTGTTATAAGCTTTGTTTGTTATATACATATACATACACACACACACACACACACGTGTGTGTGTGTGTGTGTGTGTGTGTGTGATGTTATTGTTGTCATTGCATGCTTGTTGTTGTTGTGCACCATATATTGTTTTATATATACACTGTTTATTTCATTGAGACCATGAGTAGCTTGGCATTTGTAATGTATTTGTTGTTTGATCTCTCTTTATTTGTTTTGTTGTTGATATTCACTGTGTGGTACTCTCTGTTTATGATCATTTCATGAGGAAATATCTTGATGGCTCGCGGTCTGCAAGCTAGGGCATCATGCATTGTTTATGAGCTCACTGTTTGAGCACCACATGACCTTGTTATGAGCTTTTTTTGTTATATACATATACATATATACATGCATATATATGTATATACATATATATACATATACATATACATATACATATACATATACATATACATGTATTATGTTATTGTTGTCATTTCATGCTTGGTGTTGTTGTGCACCATATATTGTTTTATACATACATTATTTATTTCATTGAGATCGTGACTAGCTTGGCATTTGTAATGTATTTGTTGTTATTGGATCAATGTTGCCATGTTGTTGAGGTTGTAGATGCATTGAATCACCACTAACATTCTATTTTGATAGCATGCAATGTTTGATCTCTCTTTATTTGTTTTGTTGTTGATATTCACTATGTGGTGCTCCCTGTTTATGATCATTTCATGAGGAAATGTCTTGATGGCTCGCGGGCTGCAAGCTAGGGCATCATGCATTGTTTATGAGCTCATTGTTTGAGCACCACATGACCCTGTTATGAGCTATGTTTGTTATATACATATACATATATACATACGTGTGTGTGTGTGTGTGTGTGTGATGTTATTGTTGTCGTTGCATGCTTGCTATTGTTGTGCACCATATATTGTTTTATATATCCACTGTTTATTTCATTGAGACCGTGACTAGCTTGGCATTTGTAATGTATTTGTTGTTATTGGATCAATGTTGCCATGTTGTTGAGGTTGTAGATGCATTGAATCGCCACTGCCATTCTATTTTGATAGCTATGCTAAGAAACTATGTCATAAAATTTCAAGGCATGAAATTTTATAACTGTACATATATTTTATGAGTATGAACATAAATAATAAGCGTACCAAACATTTCCTGATGTAATGAATTCTTTACCAGGGTATGAATCCAGTGTGCTCCTGTGTGAACCAGAACCTGCAAAGAAAAGAGAGATGGGGGTTAGATCAAAAAGATCTAAGCAATGAATGACAGCCTATTACTATTGATCCTCATCTACAATTATGCATGTGCATAGTCAAGCCATACACTTCTTAAAGAAAAATAAGGAGTACCACATAGTGAATATCAATAGCAAACAAATAAAGAGAGATCAAACACTTCACACAATGCCTTGAAGGTAATATCAACGATGCCCTATCTCTCAAAGCTTGCGGGTCATCAAGCATTCCAAATGAAAAGATGTAAACAATGCCAGTATTGAGATTCATATTGTGTCATCAAATCAACAAAAGCCATCAAAATGAAATTGAGTTAATGAGAAGACAAATCTTGAATGCCTACCTCAAGTCATGGCTGCCATATGATTGGTTGGTGCTATGTTTGTTATATACATATATATATATATACATACATATATATGCATACATACATACATACATATATATACATACATATATACAAATACATATACATACATATATATATACATATACATATACTGAAAGATAAAATCATCTGGGCTCAGAAGAATATGCAAGAGTACAGGCATCCATAAGAGGATGAACATAAATAATAAGGGTATTCAACATATGTTTTAGTGTTGACAACATTGGTTGTCCACTTGACAACACCATTAAGCCTATTTGGTTTTGACCGTCAGTTTTATGACTGTTATGGAACAGTTTTGGGCAGTTAGGTGGTTGCGACCAGGTTTCTTTGAAGAGTTTGAGTCTATTTCTTTGTTGATCCATGTGAGTGGAAAGGGGGGTGTAGAGTGGATGTGTAAGAAAACCATAATGTAATCGGTTCAATCAATATAACAAACAATTTTCAATGCTACTATATTTTGCCCCATGGCTACAGTCAGCAACCATGTGCCTCCAAATGAGTTTTGTGATATCTCCATAAATAAATGATTAGAATCATCACTTTCAACAAAGTGGGCAGTGGTTTTTAGTTTGTTACTTTTGGTTTGAATGGAAGATTATTAATTAGCCCTGAAAACTAATAGCCATGGACTAGATAATTTCAACTAAATACCTATCTTTGTTTTCCTACATATGGAAATATTAATTATCAAATGTTAGTTTTAAGCATAATTTGATGGATGTCTAAAAATCGGATCTAATTTTGATTATGAAAAAAGTAAGGATAGTGGGAGAAATTGTGTAGACAATGCAGGGGTAGCTTGATTTGAAACTTTAGGTAACATAAATCTTAGCATTGTTTCTTTTTGATACTTTCTATTTCTAATTTGTGCCTTAGTCTATTACCAACCAAGAAATAATTCACCCTTAAATTTATAAGGAAAATATTTATTTTATTATTAAATATAATTTATAATATTAATAAACACTAAGTATACATTATCCAGTATTTTTTTGGGAGCATAAAATTATGAGTAGATACAAATAATTAGTAGTCTAACTAAATAAGACAACATCAAAAAAAATAAAGAGATATCAAACACTTCACACAATGCCTTGAAGGTAATAGCAACGATGCCCTAGCTCTCAAAGCTCGCGGGTCATCAAGCATTCCAAATGCAAAGATGTAAATGAATGCCAGTATTAAATAGTGAGCTCATAAACAATGCATGATGCCCTATCTTGCAGCTCGCGAGCCATCAAGATATTTCCTCATGAAATGATCATAAACGGGGAGTAACACATAGTGAATATCAACAAAAAAATAAATTAAAAGAGATAAAACACTTCACATAATGCCTTGAAGGTAATAGCAACGATGCCCTAGCTCTCAAAGCTCGCGGGTCATCAAGCATTCCATATGCAAAGATGTAAACAATGCTAGTATTAAACAGTGAGCTAATAAACAATGCATGATGCCCTAGCTAGCAGCTCGCGAGCCATCAAGACATTTCCTCATGAAATGATCATCAACGGGGAGTACCACATAGTGAATATCAACATCAAAACAAATAAAGAGAGATCAAACACTTCACACAGTGCCTTGAAGGTAATAGCAATGATTCCCTATCTCTCAAAGCTCACGGGTCATCAAGCATTCTAAATGCAAAGATGTAAACAATTATAGTATTAACATTTATATTGTGCCATTAAATCAACAAATGCCATCAAAATTAAATTGATTTAATGAGAAGAAAAATCTCGAATGCCTACCTCAAGTCATGGCTTCCATATACCAAGATTCCAATCAGCTTCCATAGTTAGGGCCCTCTTTGCGCATGACGATATGCGATCACGCTAAATTAGAAATGAGCCTTTCTTCTTCTTTTTTTGTTTATAATCACGCGGGTGTCACAATTACAATGGTACCATCGCTATTACGACATCATCAAGGGCACTTGAAAAAAAACACACAAATGATAGTGACATCCCAAATTGGGGTCAAAATTTGACCCCAAATGTTGTAGTGACAACAACAAGAAGAAATCTGTCTTAAAATTCATAAATATATTTGCACTATTCATCAGGAACACCAATTAGCAACTTCTATCACTTAAGCAATATAACTTGCTAGCATCCAAATCAAAAACCACTCGAGATGAGGACACACATACATGTGCTAAACTCACCACCAGGTTAGCAACCAAGAATATTTCATAATTGATCCACGCCGATCCAAGAACTACAACACTGTCTCTGCCTAAACAACCAAAATACCAGTCTTTGATAGATCATTCATAGCTCACTTGAATCATCATGTGAACCTCTATAAATTGACATAGGTCAACTATAGACATCCCTAAAAGCATTTGTACCTTCGCAACATTTGATATTCAATACAGTAGCTATACCAAACTAACCTTCTCACTGAACATACCAGGAACACACAGGAACACTGTCACCAATAGTAGGAATATGTTTACATCAATGAAAAAATATCAATTTCAGCACATATTTGAATGATATCTAACAATCTCCAGAAAATATTTTGTTTGAGCTTCTTAAGGCGAACTTAATTAATCTTCCTTTGAAAAACCAAAGAAAATTTTGAAAACAAAATCAAGACAATCCTTCTATTTGTATGTATCACAAAATTCACGATGGTGAAACTAGTGATGTAATTATTTGAAGTGCACAATGCACCAATTCATTAATTTTGGTATCATTAAAATGATAAGTAAAAATAAGTGGCATCTTATTTGTGACCATTCTAAAGAGCATCTAAGTTCCTATTATGTTGCTCCTCATTATGTGTCATTGGTAGATTATCTTTTGAGGGCTCATTGTCATTCATGGTGGTACAATGTCACAAGTAATCATACTTGGTGAGAAATATAATAGTCTTCATTATTCTTTCCTCCGTGATTGAGGAGCAAGAATAGTTTTTAAATCTTCTATCATTTCACAAATCCACTTTCCCTTTTATGAGAGGTATCTTTTATAACATGATATCCTTTCTTGCATAGAATTGTTTGTTCTTCATGAATATTTTCTCTTTTTCAAGAGGTTTGCATCCTTGATTACAACCTCTTCCTTTCTTGAACATGTATCTCTATTATAAATTATCTCTCACTTTATGATACCCTTCCATGTGTTTCTATTTTTGTTTGTGTTGAGGACCTTTATAGGATTTTGAGGTGTGTGATGGATCTTGTTTTGGGTCGGTAATAGTATTATTTTATTGATATAAAAGAGACATTACATATTTTTAGCTATTTTCATATATCTATATCAAACCCCATTACATTACTATTTTCTTGAAATAATCCCCACCTAAAATAACTGCATTACATTCAACAAGTAAAATTGTTCTGTGCATCAAAAAAACCATCCTTCTATTGGTTTTCATAACTACCTCAACCTCCATTCTGCAAAAAAAAAGACCTTCTATAGGTGTCTTAATCGTCCCATCCTGGCGTTGCTCCTGCTGGTGATAAAACTGGTAAGCTTCCTTCTTCCCTCATTTCCATGTGAGCAATGTGTTTTGAAACACCAAAAAATGAAAAGCGCTTGTTTCGGTTGTCATCATTCTTCATCGCATTGTTCTGGGGCATAATATGATTTCATCAAAAAACCACCATCTTCACCCAAAAACCAAAGCCAATCACAAGCTTTCCATATTAGGGATTTAGCTTCCTAACCACCACTTTCTTCCGCCCACGCAGAGTCCTCCCTTTCTTCAGAAAAAAGGTAGGCACAATCAGCCTCCTATGATTTATAGTGTAATTCTTGATGCCTTCTTTCAGTTTCTCCCATCCCAGTTTCTGCTCTCTCAAATAATTACCTTTATCAACCCATTTTTGCCAGGTTAGAAAGGGAAATATGCCTTTCGCTATTCCTTCTTCTTCATCCGCGTAGCACTCACTGTAGTCGAAGGCCCACCCTGGGTGGGCCCATTCCAGCAATTGATCTATGTTGGGAATTAAGTCTATGGGAAATAGAGACTTCATCATATGTTCTAACACCTTTTCATGTTCTCCTAGCTCAAGACCCCATGCCATTATCATTGCTGCAATATCCACTTGCAGCTTCCACCTGTAATTGGCCTCTTGAAATAACGGCCCTAGGGTTTCTTGAAATGCATCAATGATCTCTTTGGAGGGGCAACAGATCAATAATCACACTTTGTGATCTTCCACGGGTCCAAGAATTCCTTTATGTTGGCATTTGGTGGTGAAAGTGAAACTTGGTTCCATTGTTCACAGTTACTTATACCTGCAGTGTAGAGAAACTCGTGCTTCTTTCCTCTAAAACCGCTTTGCTCACTTTAAATTGGGATTGTCTGTCGTCGGTAATTTATGCAGTTTCGTGTGTTTTGAAATCAATGCCCATCATCCTTTGATGATGTTGGCAAACGATTTGGGAGTAATGGCACACTTTACCACCTATCCTTTCTTTCCATTGTCATCATTATAATGATGTGTTCAATCTCCAAGGTTTTGTGAGATTGGCAATCTTGCACCTTCTATTATGATGAGAAATCCAAACAAGATTTACTTTCTTTCAAGGTCTGACATCCTTTAGTAAACTATCATCACCTTTTATATGTCATTTGATGCCCTGTGCATATTATGAATGCATTGATGATACTAGGATAACTAACTATGGCTTCCTTATGATTATAATCTATGATTATTATGTTTTATGCTAATAAATTATTATTATGGACTAGCCTATGATTTAGGTAATACTATTGAGGATGGATTAGGATACTGATATGATTTATGTTATTGGTTTGAGTTGAACCTTGTTGTAATGTGTTTGCATGAAGAGGGATGATATTGTATTACTCAATCGTGAGAGCCATATGATGTCATTGTTCCTCCTTCACTAATTTATATTGATTGACATATTATATGTGTGCATATGTATATATGTTATTGTCTTGTGGAGGTAATTTGTGCAAGTACTAGACATCGAATCCACCTAGCTTCACAGGTTTGAGCATGCCTTAATAATCCTCGACAGTGGTTGGATTGGAGATAGCACAAAGTCCCATTGGTTCTAGCCTTGCCATCATTCTGTTTAAGAATGATCTTGGTCATGAATCACCCTATTAGATTGTCATGACGACAAATTTTGATTCACCTATGTCCTTATTTGTGTTTTGGTATGGATTTGGGGATGATGGTGTTTATTTGATTTATTAGAGTTAATGGTAAATTTATTATGGTTTATTTGTTGTTTAAGGAAAAATTATTTTATTATTAATCATTATTATTATTTTAAAATAAATTTTCCCCTTAATAATTTAATCCCTTTTAAATAAATTTAATTGTTAATTTTGCTTCTATGCTATGATTGTATATTATTGTGTGGGATACCCTATTATTTAGTAGGTGAATAAATATTTTATACACATTAGTGTAAATTATTAATAAATATTTATTTATTAAAGTGGGTAAAAATAATTGTAAAACACTAATAAAAGAATTATCAAATAAACACATATTAGTTGTTGTTGGTTGGGGAAATTGGTTGTTTTCTCATACAAGTTTTGGGAAACTTTTATGAAGTTGATTTTTTCATTTATTTGGGATGGTTGCTTTAGTTTAGGGTAGTTTCTAATATATATTTTTCATGGGGGGAATTGGATTGCATTTGGTAGGCATTGATTATTCTTTATGAAGATTTGATATGAGAGAGAGAGAGAGAGAGAGAGAGAGAGAGAGAGAGAGAGAGAGAGAGAGAGAGAGAGAGAGAGAGAGAGAGAGAGAGATTTGGCATTGGATTAAATTGCAGTTGGCTTTGGACTGCTTAGATTTGCTACTGTATTTTGGAGTTCCTAAAATGCATCTTATTTCCTTCATCTTCTTCTTTTCTTCCTTGTTTATTTGCAAGACCTTAGGTGGGGTTTGAATCCCTCCTTATTTACTTCTTGTTTATTTTGAAAAAAGATATTTGATATGCAAATATCATCTTTTATCTACATTTTGAATTGTACTTGAATTCTAAAAGGAAATCATTGAATTCATTCATTAAACCCCTCTTTGTTTCCTAGTTTTTAAGGGGTTGTTTTAGGAGATTTCTATTAGTTTTTTGTATGTGTTTAAGGGTAAATTTGGTTGACTTTCTGGAAGGGAAAGAGATATTTCTCAAATGGGTCTCTTCTTGATTCCACTTCCAAGGCCAAGTTAAATCCCAATTTGCAGTTTGAAGTCCCCGTTCCACAAATGTGTAGCTCTGTTGTTGTTTTTCTCTGTTTACCAGTCAATTGCATTGAATGGATAACAATTGCATCTAATGGTTAGCAATTAAGGCATTTTCCTATCACTTGTGTAGTTTATGTAATTTAGGGTTTTTACTTTATAGGTGATCTAATGCATACTAGAGGCTTTGAAATCAATGCTTGCTTCGTTTTATTAGTCTCCCACACCTTTAAGATCATATTGATGATGACTTTATGATCCATGTGCTTATTTTGAAAAGATTCATTCATTTATGGTTCCTATTTTGAGATTAGGACTTGCCTATGTGACGAGGCTTTGTGAAAGTTCCTATTTTAGTTCTTTATGATCCTATTTGATGTTATGGATTCATGATGATGTTATTCATGTTTATATGAGATGATTATTTTCTTTTTTATATTTTTTGAGCATAGGGGGTGGGTTATCTATTGGAGATAGAGTGTTTTTGAGAGTGTGTCCATGAGAGAGTCTGATTCATTATTCAAAGGGTTCTAAGTTGGTTCTTCATTATTTTTGGCCCTTTTGAGATCCTTGAGAGGATATGACCAATTGCCGATCACATTTATTTTCCGCCCGACCTAGTTTGCTTCTACGATGTATTTCATGTTTTAGTGCTTAGATAGTATATCCCTGGTGTGATCCATGTATTTGATTGGAACAAAATTATAGGTTGGATATGCAACTATCTTTGGAGCATGTGAGTATACTTCAATAGTGGAGACTGAGCCTTAGGGTTCAAGACATTGAGTAGGTAAGGGTCTAATGGCACTCAAATAGTGAGACTTCAACGACATGGGAGGATGCTTCCAAAATGAGAGACTTGTATGCCTATTTATTTTTAGGCTTCCAATAGTAAGCCTAATTCTTAGGGGGGGATTGGATACCCTTCCATGTGTTTCCATTTCTATTTATGTGTTGATGACCTTTACGGGACTTTGATGTGTGTGATGGACTATTCATGATGTTTTGATGTTTCAAGACTTGATGATGATATCATTTGATGACCTATGCATATGATGGATGCATTGATGTTACTAGGATCATTACTTATAGTTTTATTACGATTATGATCTATGATGATCATTTTTTACGCTAATGAGGTATTATTGTGAACTAACCTATGATTTAGGTAATTCTATTAAGGATGGATTAGGACACTAATATGCTTTATGTTATTGATTTTAGTTGATCCTTCTTATGATGTGTTTGCATGAAGATGGATGATGTCATATTACTCATTCATGCGAGCCATACAATGTCATGATTCCTACTTTACTGATTTATATTGATTGACATATTATACATGTGCATATGTATATACATTTTTGTCTTGTGCAGGTACCAAGCATTAACTCCACCTGGTTTAATAGGTCTAAGCGTGCCTTAATAATCCCCAATGGTCATTGGATGGGAGATAACGCAAAGGCCCATTGGTCCTTACATTGTCATTATTCTATTTAAGGAGGATCTTGGTCCTAAGTCACCTTGTGAGATTATCATGATGACAAATTATGATTCACCTATGTCCTTGTTTGTGTTTTTGTATGAGTTTGGGGATGATGGTATTTATTGGATTTATTAGCATTAATGATGCATTTATTATGGATTAATTTACTGTAGTATATTTATTCTTTAAGGATATCATTTTATTATTAATTGGTATTATAAATTTAAAATATTATTTTCCCCTTAATTATTTAATCCTATTTTAAGAAATTTAATTATTAATCTTTTTTTTGTTTTGTCAAGCTCTGCCTAGGGGGCAGTACCCTTTCTATTGCTTAAAAGGAAAATTACATAGAGTAAAACCAAGAACCCACACCCGCACAACCAAAATGGTTTAGTGGGCAACAAACATAATCCCTTGCCCTATCTCTAACAACCTAGCTCCTATCTCCGCAGGGAAAAAATCTTCATTAGCCTGTAGAAAGGCTTCAAAACTTGCCAGGTTGTGCAATTTTACACCCGCTTTATACAAAGAATAGGCCTTTTTCATTTTCATTTTCTTCCCTTTCACTTCCAATGTAAAGAATCCCAAAAGACAACTGCCTGAGAGCTATTGATCTATATCTGTTAAGATTGCTAAACTGCAATCTTCCCAAGATCACCTGCATGCAAAGCTATTACATAAACAGAAGCAAAAGACAGAAGATAGAAGGATCTATGGCGGCCAATAGGCCAGAGACAGGAAAATCATTGTGCAAGAAAAAAGCTTCTATTAACACTAATGAAATTACAATACAATCTCCTTGATTTGAAATACAAAGTGGTCAATCCTTATAAAGGATACCGAAACCCTAAAAGGGAAACTACTAGGAAATAGAAACTTCCTAAGTCTAACTTAAGCTAAGAGTAGATAACTAATAATTAACTAATTTAATTATTAGCAATACTCAACTACTCTAACACCCCCCCTTAAGTGTAACTTAGGGAGAAGCAAAAAAAGCTAAACTACAGCAGAAAGCAGGAAAGATGGGTCCCGGCAACTAGGCCTGATCAGGTACCCAAAACATAAAGGGAAAAGATGTCCCAGAGAAAGGAACAAGAAAAGAGCAAGAAGCATCTCCGAAGCATGTCTGAAAA
>MU227427.1:399056-411962 GCA_018584345.1 Thuja plicata
ACTACAAGCACAATGGGAGAAGATCACATAATAGATAAAGAGGAGTCTTTTTGAGCCAACATTGTGGAGACCAAAAATAATGGTAGCTACCATTTTTCGTCATCTCTAATTAGACAACACAAAGGCAAATTTACAAATAATAACACATACATAACATAACATGTATATGACATATAGAAGAAATGAGAGACAACTAGATGAATGTCACAACAGGGCGATTTCTTTATCACCTTGCACCAACAGACAAACAAGGGTTGTCTAAAGAAATCTAAAGATGACATATAACAAGCAACTCATCACAGGGGAATCACAACATAAAAGAAGCCACTATACAAGAGGATATATTCAAGCATATTGTTTGCCCCCCATATTGGTTGTTATCATTTAGGGAAGGTAGGCAACACACAAGAGGAGAAACATTAAGCATGATAGATGGAGCTATCACAAGTTCTAAAAAAGGACTATGCTCTAATGATGAGTCACTTTGTTTGTCACTAGGAGCTAGAGATAATTATTTTGACAATATAACAAGTTAATCATGATTGACATCAGAATCTCATGCATATCATCAAAATAATTAGCATGAACATCATTTACATTAGAAACGTTTAAATCATCATCAAGAGTATCTTCTTCATCCAAATTAATCATAATATAATCTAAGATACAAATAGACTTATCATGTTTGTTTAATTTCATTTTCTTTAGATTAACTTTATCCCTTAGGCTATGCATAGGTTGGTCAAAGGATATCAGAGCATCTAAAGGTGTCTTTAGAGAGGAAATATTTTTGGCAGCACACACACAAGCTCTAGCACGAGTTTATGGTGACAGTCACGAGCACAATAGTTATATTTGATTTTGTTTGAAACTTGAGGTGGTTTAGGATCAATCAACATCAAACCCTTTTCTTCTTTAGGAACCTCACTAAGTTGAGAGACAACAAATACAAGGAATTTATAGGATATATGAGGTGGAACTAAAGCATAAATAGGAGGTATGGGAGTTGTCAAAAGATGTCCATGTTCAGGGAAAAGATATAGAACTATAGAAGAATTGTTAAGTTCACAAATATTTTTGAATTTGATTTTTTTATGAGATAAGAAGAAGTTATCTTTGCGAGGTTGAATTGGTTGACCCATGCTAGGCCAAAAGAAGTCAAGGTCAAATTTTCCATGACTAGCTAAAGACTGATAGAGACAATGGTTAATTGTTATTATTTTTCCATCATAGGGAAATTTAAAACACTTATGGATAGGAGAGGCCATAGCTTTCATGAAAGTGAGCCAAGGAAGACCAAGTCAAACTTGAAACTGATAAGAAGTTGGGAAGACAACAAAGGTGGCATCTAAGGTTTTCTTACCAACTACTATGAGAAAGGCAATGGAACCATGATTGGGACAAGTGAAACAATTGAATTTTTTTATCATCACATCAGATTTGTCATAGGAATATTTTTGGGGATTTCTTGTGTAAATATGTTCCTTAGTTATAACATTCACCATGCAAGCAAGGTCTATAATAACTCTACAAGAGGGAAGACTATTAATATTCACAATGATGTAAAGAGGACCATCGAGTGCCATTATAGTCTCCTTAAGATCAATGTAATGCAAAGCTCAATTTTAAAATAAAATTTATTTTAATTCAATTGTTTAAAGAGAGTTCAAGCAATATACTTTTAGGTTTTTTTAATTTTTAATTTGTGATTGTTGAAGAGTTATGGATACTGAAATGATATAGGTTAATCAAATTGAAAAATAAACTAACTAACTGACTATATATAGAATTATATTGCCTAGAATTGATAATAGAATTAAAAAAACTCAAATGAGGGGCTTATACTCTATCACCATCGAGCTATCCCAAAATACCCCACATCATTTTTTTTAAAAAGTGTTTGGTAAAATTTTTAACATGACCGATGACATTGGAACAAAACACCCTCTAAGTCCATGTGAAACACTTTTGACCTGGAGCTATGAATCAATGAGGCCATAAATGGGGGACCTCGTGCCCTTATTACAAAGTTGAGGCCCAAACCTATGAGTACATTCGATCAACGAAGGCACAAGCCCACGATCACAATGGCCCAGTTGGAGTTTGAACCTAGGTGGGGACAACAACAACACCACCACTTAACCAACACACTAAGTGGTGAGCCCCAATTATCCTATTCAAGATGTGCACGATCCTATTGAAAATATTAATGCTCACTCTAAAGATGTTGATGTCCTTGGTTGTCATATACATTTTGATGAACTTATTGATTATCCTTTTACGTCTTCCACGTCTATCCTTGGACCTCCTCCACCAATACTAAGGGCTTCACATTTTCCTTCCATCTTGGGTCCTTATGTCCCTTCACTTTCCCCTCCTAACTCTCCTGATTTGTCATCCATCTTGGGTCCTTACGTCCCTCCTTATTTCCCATTAGACTATAAAAAGTACAAGAGTAATTCATTCTTTAACATAATTCTATGATTCTTTGCAATCTCGCTAACAAACAAATAGAACATAAATAAGAGTACTCTTCTCAATAAAGAATATTGATAGCTAATTAAATTTGTTTAATAGTAAACTAAATATTAATGATATAAACTAAAAAATAATAAACATATCTCCAACAACTCTTTGACACATGCACATGCACGATAGGGTGTAATTTTGTTATGACAACTTTCAATCAGGTTGGAGCATATATTCTAACGCCCTCTCTTAATGCTACAAAATTAACTTGACTAACAACATAAAACAAATCAATATGAAATAATTCATGCAAAAGGTATTCTTTGAAATCAATTTGTAGATCAGTAATACTTATTCAAGCTACTCTAAATTATAAGTATATTTTCCTAGTTGAAATCCAAGTTCCCAATATCATTGGACATCATTTGCACATGAAGTGTCTCATCACCCTTGTAAAGTTATGTTGCTTCTATTTCTAAAAAAAAATGTTCTTGTTCAATACAACCTACACATCAATATGGTAAGCATCCTTCATGTTCATGGATGATAGTTTTGGTGTGATCAAGCAACTAGCTACCCAAACTACTTGTCCTCTCTTTAAAGCTAGATTTCCATCCTTTTAGTATTAATTACTTGGAGTACAACATTTCAAATTCCAATGAAAACTACATCCTTTCCTTCTACAAAATTAGATGCACATTCAAACTATGTAAAATAGATAAACAAAGCAATGACATAGCACAATGATCATATGAGAAAACCTTTTCGAGAAAAACCCACACTCTGAACACACATCTCACTTATATCATCAAACAACACAATTACAATACAATAACAAAGCCAATACTCTACTCGACTTTACACAAAAACAAATATATAGTTCAAGGAAGATAGAATGTGTTATAGTTTAAGACATAGATGAGAAGAGAAAGAGATAAAAGTTTGCTTCTTCAAAATGTGAATGTGTTATAACATGCTCACATTATGACTTGGTAGTGACTGAGTCTTGGCTAAGTCATTACCAAGCCATAATGTGAGCATGCATATATGTGTGCATGTATGCATATATGATCATGAAATTAATGTTATTATCTATTTTGTTGTGTCTATCTTAAGAAAATGTTTTGACACATACACAAGCATGTTATTTTTCTATTTGTTTCATGTATATTTTAAGAAAATATTTTGATACATGTACATTTGAACAAGTGACCTTTCCCCCCCTCTTATCCATTTATCCACTATTTTCTTCTCTATACATAAATTGAATTATACTCTCTACATATTAACTTGTAATTTATAGATGGCATGAGCTTTCCCCAATCCATAGATAATAGAAACAAGTTTTAGGATTAAACTGTGTTTATTTATTTGATCGACAATTTATAAATGGTATGAGCTTTCCCTAGACCATATATAATAGAAACAAGCTTTAGGATTTAACTATGTTTATTTATTTGATTGTCATTCCTATCACACTCGTCGTGAGAAAGAAAAAAAGATTCATTGAGTATGATCTGAAACGTGATCAAATAAATGAACACAATTTAATCCTAAAACTTATTTCTATGAAGTCATAATTTTTTTAATCAACAATCTAAACAAGAATTAATGAGTGAATGCACAATTTCAATAATGTCTACAAATCCAAAGTAGCCTATAGGACCCACAAAATAGCACACCCCATAATAGCGTGCCAAAACCCTAAACAATTTGTAACTTCCTCTTTAAATCTTCCCTTCGACAATGACTTTTGATCACAAGGTTTGCCATTTTGTCTAGCTTCTTCAAATAGAGAACTTAAATTGTTTGGTACTAAAATATCCACATAATTGGAATGAATATAATTGTATGCTTGACACTCCATGATAAAATGCCGCTTTATCTCTACCACTCTTGTGTTGCATACTAGACATATTCTCCTTTCCCGTTAGTCTATGGGTATCATCCACCTATATGTTTCACACTTCAAATGATGAGAACTTGTTCTAAGTTGTGCTATTAGCATTTTTGCTCTCCATTAAATATTTGCTCCTATGTATGCTTTTTCCTCATGGTGTCTTGTGGGATTAAGTTCTTTGATATAATAGACTTTTTTATGCCCATTTTGTTTTGACCATATGATACTCTTGAATTTTTTCCACACAGACATTTTTATTTCTTCATTGGTATTAGGACACTCTTATATATTAACATCCACTTTTTTCATCCATTTTTCATTTTGCTTCGTCCACATGTTCTTTCTTCTATCTAGTCTTTCCTCCGCAATCAACTTAGGCGAATGATGTTTTCCATATTTTGAATATTATTTAGGTAACTTAACAACTGGACCACTGTTGAAGCTTCTAGATGGAAGGTACCTATTTCTGCCAATAATATCTCATATGAAATAATAGTTAATTTTTAGACCATTGATGATTAGATATTTTTGGATTCTTTCTACTTGCCTCCATTTTTGTTTTGACATGCTGGTGCCCCAAATTTCACACTTGTAGAGGATCACCGGGGTGGTCAAAAAACCAAAAAGTATTTTCTTGGTTTTCCAATCCCATTACTCTGCATTCTTACATCCATTTTACAATTAATATAACACTTTCCAACCTCCCTGAATTCTTTTTTTTTACATGTTTCCCAACTGCGTTTGATGTGAAAATCGATCCCAAGATATTTGTACTCATTCACTATCTCTAAAGGATTACCTATGAAAAGAAAAACATTTTGTGCCTTCTTGTTTCTTTTCAAAGAGAAGATCATCACTTTGATTTTTCTAGTGTTGACTTTCATATCATCCTCGTGACAAAAGGTTTTAAGCACCTTCAAGTGTTCTCTCAGTCCATCAACTATTTTAGCAATTAAAATGAGTTTGTCTGCATAGAGAAGTGACTTTATTACATATTTAGTTACCTAAACTTCCTCGCCATTAGTATTGTTTAGTCATTCTTCTAACTTATCAATATATAGCCCAAACAAAGTTGGAGAGAGATGACACCCCTGTTTGGCACTAATATCACTACTAAAGCACTCTAACATCGCATATATGGTTTTGATTTTAGCCTTGACCTTCTCATAAAGTCTATATACTGCATCTCTAAGTTCATTAGGAATTTCTTGTTCTTCCATTCTATCCGAAAGTTTGTCATGCGAACTATGTCAAAAGCTCTTTTAAAGTCTACAAAGTAGAAAAAGTCTTCACCACCTTGTGTCTTCCATATTTTTTCAACCAAAAATCTAAGGGTAACATTGCGGTCAATAGTGGAATGTTTGAGTCTAAAACTAGCCCACCCTTTAGATCTTTTACCCTCTATTTTTGCCTACTTGCTAATTTTGTGTTCAACCATGCTACCAAAAAGTTTCCCAGGGAGGGGCTTAATCATAATAGTGCAATAATTTGATGGATTATTTATGTCGTTGCTTTTGTGGAGAGGAATTACAATGTCGGTCATCTAATTTCCTGGAAAACCCTCTTTAATGGCATTGTTGAAGATGTGATTAATGTAAGGTGCAATGACATCAATGCCCTATTTCAAATGTTCAGCTTGCGACCCATTAATATTCTGAGATTTTCCCCTTGCCAACCTTTTTATGCTCTAAATGATATCTTCAATGGTGAAGAGCTCGGTCACGACATTGATTACCAAGGGTCTATGCTTATCCTACATAAACTCATATAACATCTTTGCATATTCAAGCCATTGGTATCCCATGATGTTATTCTCTATTTGCTTCCTCTTGATAATCCTCAAGGATAATAAATTGTCATTAGTCTACAAGGAAATAGTTTTTGGACTGTCGGTAACATGACCACCGAGTGACAACACACAGATAAGTGCAATGGTCACCAAAATAGTTAAGTGCAGAGGTCACCAAAACAGACAAGCACAGTGAACACCGAATTCAGACTATCACAAACAGATAATTTTCAGAGTAAACTAAGAACACAATTTATAGAGTAAACTGACAGACAGTTCAGAGACATCACCGAGCACAGACTACAGAGCAGATCGAGCACCAGTCTACTGAGAGATAGTTTTATTCCCGAGAAAAAATGGATTTGAGATACACGTCAGATAAAGCACTTCACTTTTATAATTAGCTTTATGTTTATCTGTAAAACCATTTCTTGAGGATCAAGTAAAGCATATGTAATTGTTTTAATCAGTTTAACTGATTTTAAACATGCAAACTAGGAGATCAAGGTCAAGTTGTAAACCTTTTATCATAGAGTTTTTCTTGTAAAGCGTGAAACCTAATTAGGTCAATACATTGTATAAATAGATGTAGTAATCAATCAGAACATGATGATAGTAGCCGCAACATACATCTATGGATCAGATAGAGAGTTTCATGCAGAAGGACACAAAAGAAAGAATTTAGTTATGAAGAACAAGATTCAAGGCTACCGAGCATAACATATGTATTAATCAATCACTATAGGTGATACATATATCTTGTGAACTTAAAGGATCTGTAATCAGAAATTCAAGATTGCATACCATCAGGCCATAAGTATTTTTGACTACTCTCTAAAAATTGTAGCAAATAGAAGAAATCCTTTAAGAAGGTGGACTTAATAGTCTTATTGTAAATCTCTTAACCGAGTGCACACTTAACAATGTTGTTAAAATCTCTTAACCGAGTAGACCTAATCAGTCTAAAATGTTAGTCCTAACAGGGTAAGATCATCAGAAGTGATCACACTTGTAGCCTTAACCGACACCTTCCATTTTGTAGATAGTGAAGCTTTGTGGGTTTCATCCTCACCATAATTTTTACCTTCTAACAAGGTTTTTATACGTTACCAATTCTTGTGTCATGTGTAACTACTTTTTATGAATGTTTCTATGAATGTTTACATGCAATTAAGTTTATGTTTTGATATTACAAGCATAAGGTAGAAAAGCAATATGGTCGGTAATGAAAGTAAAGATTACTAAGGGTTAAAGTGATAAAAGTTTTAATGGTACTGATTCACCCCTCCCCTCTCAGTACACACCATTCCATTATTCCAACAATTGGTATCAGAGCTAGATCTTTTATTTGGAAAAGTTATATCACTTGAGATAAAAGATCATATAATGGAATGATATAAGCTTGATAAGAATATTGAAAATCAGAAGTTGCAGATACAGATATTCTATGAGAAATACAAAGAAGCAAGAATCAAGATGAGAGAACTACTAGATGAAAGAAAAGTTATGGAATCTCGCTACAATGAAACTGACTATCATGAAGAAGAGATACATGATTTGTTTGAGTCATCAGAATCTACATCTAGCAATACATCTGACACATCTGAAGGAAGCATTACAAGTCTTAACGAAATCAATCAACATCTGATAGAACAAGTAAAGGTACTGCAAATCGGTCAAGAGACACAGATGGTAAGAATGTTTTATGTTATGAATAATGCTAGACAAGCTGAACAAGAAAGAACATTAGCTATTGATGACAGGAGGAAGATTACAGAAAAGTTGCAAGAGAGAGAATCTAAAAAATAGAGACTTACTGAACATCATTATGAGATCACCTATCAAATAGTTCTTATAAGTCATGAGGCCAACCGAGTAAACATAGAACTTAATGGAAAATTGGAAGCTATTGGTGAACTAAGAGAAGAAAATGAGAGACTAAAGCATGAAGTAAGGATTCAACAACAACATAATGACATGATCAAGAAAGTTGAAGAAAGTACAAAAAGAATGGATGATTTTTTGAATGGACAAAGGAGACTCAACAACAATATCGGTCTAGGGTATACTGAGCATGGAGAATCATCAAACTAAGCTGATAAAAAAGATGTCTACACAAATCCAAGAACAAAGAAGCGTCATGCAATCACTGTGGAAAACCAGGCCACACATCAAATCTTTGCAGGAGCAAAGCTAAAGGTATTCCTAAATCTACTTCTACATTCATAGGTAATTGTTATAACTGTAACAAGCATGGACACAAAGAACATGAATGCAAATCTAAGGTAAACAAACCAAAGAAGGAATCCTACATGGAAAAATATTGTTCTACTTGCAACATGCATAGCCACACATCCCATGAATGCAAGAAAAATAAAAAGCAAGTATGGAAACAAAAAGAACAAGAAAATGTTTATCAACCAAGAAGAGTCGGTAACTCATATGTTTGGGATTACAACACATGGGTAAATTTCGCAGCATGTGGTAGACATATACACATAGCTGCAAACTACATGAGGAAATGGATACAAAGGTCAAGGAATTGGACTAACTCTGGAATGACATGCTTACACTGTCATAAGGATGGTCATCTAAGCAAGGAATGCAGAGACTGAGTCACAGAGTCAAGCACTTTTGCTAATGGGAACACTATTGAAGATATCAGGAGAATGAGAAATCAAATGTGGAGGAAAGCTTCAAGCAAAGATGATGTTGGACCGAGCACCTTAGTTGGTGACACATCATCCAATGGATTAGGTGATATCACCACCCCCACCTAAGCAAAATAAGTAAGTATGGAACTACACTCTATACAGCTATATTTTACGACAGTTCCAATATTCATTGATATTATCCCAAACTAGCATGAATGGAGATGCACTATGGTATTACTTGTTATGATTTTATGAATCCAATCTTGTCGGTCAATACATACCAAGCATCATCGGTATACATATAGAAACCAACCAAGTTGTTAATATAAACCGAGCATCGTCAGTAATAATGTAAAAGACAATAAAGTCTTCACTACATACCAAGCACCGTCAATGAACATGTGAAAAGTAAAACTACGTTTTCACTTACCTCGAGCACTGTATACTCACCAAGGATGAAGACCTTGGTATGATACTTGAGCATCTTTGTTTCATTGACCGAGTGGTAGCTGAAGCATTAAATGCACCACTTAGGTTATTTTTTATAAATAGGGAAACAAGGAGCTCATTCATTCACCAAGCAAAAAGTGAATACAACAGGGCGACTGAAAGCGACAAGTTTGCAGATTGGTTCACAACAGATTCAAAGGTGACTCCAACAGATTCCAAGCATCTACAACAAAGATCACGTAAGTACCAATACTTACCGAGATCATAGTTCATTACAGAGAAAGCCCTATTTTCATGAACAATGGAAACCACGTCGTGAGTCACAAAGATTAAGAACACAAAGGAGAAGAAGGTCAAACTGATCAAGAACACAACCTATGAAGAGCCTAAGTATAAATTTTGCCCAGAGGTTTCTTCACAACCTGATGACAAGGGAGCATTCTCAAGCATCCCTCCTAGGTTTTACTAGTCTAAGATATCCACGCATGCATCCGCTGCAAGATTGCAGAGATTGGAGATCTTGAGGTTGAAGAAGCTTACCAGAAGTTTTGTACAGATGGAAACCTTAAAGACAAACACAAACACATTGAGGTGAAAGGATTAACAAATGCCCTAATGTTCCTGAAAGAATTCAAGACTGAGTGGATTCAGATAGTACTCAGCTGAGTACATGATAGAAAAATGTGGTTGGATGAACCAAAACCAATCACTAAGGATGTGATTCACGCAGTAACAAGTTATCCAGTAACCGACAAGGCTAAAGCCCTAAAACATCCTTCTCGCCCTGAGATTGAAAAGTTAATAGGTGCAGTATGGGACGATAGAGGTTTAAAAGTTAATTCAATCACCGAGCCAGCGATGAAGTTCGGTGCATGTGTACTTGGATACAAGGTATTCCAAGCTAGCCGATTGAACAACATAGCTTGTGGAGTAGTTGACACTGCTTATAAGATTGTGAAGAAGGGACTGCAACTAGACTTATCTGAGCTGCTACAGAAGCAACTGGAGGAGAATATGAGGACAATTAGGTCAACCAAATCTAATTCATGTAAGTTTGGTTTACTCCTCATGTGCACATTTTTATACTTTCAGAATTTCTTCCCATCTATTGATAATGTCAATTGGGACACAACCCGACCAATAACTGCACAAATTAGTGAATTCATTAAGTCATTAGGGGATAATGTCACATCAGTAATGGATGCATATGTCACTACCTTCAAGGACAAAATGCAGAAGAGAATGAGAATCCCTACACAACTGGTGGAACAATACAAGGATGACATATTTTATAGTGGATACCAACACCACTCTAATCAAACCAGTTGTACCGAGAATAATATGGTTACCACCAATGGATTATGAGATCAACATTGATCAAGTTACGTAGGATATTGAAGCCTTGCTAAATGAAGCAGTTGAAAAATCATTTAGCAGATTTGGAACATATGAAGAAGCCAAGTCTAGAATCAAAACTGGCTTAGTAGTGAAGAAAATGGATAGGAAGAAGACAAAAATGGTGAAAACACTTGAAAAGAAACTATCGGTAAATGATGAAGAATCAGAACAAGATATCACCGAGGGACAGTCACCAGTCGGTGAAGATGAAAAATTGAGTGACTCCGAGTCTACTGAGTTAGATGCACCCCCAACCAAGAAAGCAAAAGTTACAAATGTAACAGCTGCATCAAGGACCATGAGTAAAACTACCAAAGATGTAGACTTGTCGCCGGTAAAGAAAGGTGTTGTGAGGACTTATCAGAAGAGAAAACCTCATATCGGGCAATCAATACCGAGGAAAAGAAGGAGATATATTGGAGGAAAAGAGGATAAGGATGACACTGAGCAGGATGAGAAAGAACAGGGACTCCAAACTGAAAATCTCAAAGTTCCTCAAACAGTTGATGAAGTTGTTCAATCAATCATCAACTCCGGGAGCATATCACACTGAAAGATTAGACAATGGCTAAGCTTGTCTCCCGAAGATCAGAATAATATAGAAGAAGCCATAATTAAGGCAATGGTTGCATACAAATATGTACCAATATAATTCAACAAGCAAATGCCATAAGATCTTAATGACAAAATATCAGCAAGATGGACATACACCTTGCATACAAAAAAATTGATAATGGAAAGATCCCTAGTTACACTCATGCCACCTAAGTCAACAGTTGAAGAAATTGATGAAACAATGAAGGAGCATGCAAATAAATTCTTAGCAAAAATGAGAGCATACAAAGTACTAGAGGGCAGGTTAGAAGACCTTGACAAAGAAAGCAATGAGATTTGGAATGAAATCTTCAATGCCCCCAAGCAGGTACTGGCTCTTACCAAGACACCTAACTATGAAGAGAAAGAGGCCACACCAAGCCCAGAACACATTTTCATCAATGATGCCGAGGACATCAATCCAGTTGATTTGACAATACAGGCAAGTAATACAATGGATGATGTACCTCAAATATTACAATCATTAGGGGATACAACAGAGATAACCATAAAAGATATAACTCTTATTGATTCTAATGATGATCCCAAGAAAGATGAAGATATAAATGATGCCACCGATCAAGAAAAGGAAAAGGATACAATGGATGTTGCATAGGAAAATGTATTAGGTCACATGCCTTTATTGATACAAGCTATCAATATCATCACAGAAGAAAAGGAAAAGACACTTGAGCCTGATGAAAACATACCATTAGACACAGGTGATGAACAAGGGAAGCAAAAAGAAACAAATGAGGAGAAGAAAGGTGCAAGCGGAGAGGAGAAACCAAGTGATGCCAAGGAAACCAAAGAGGCAAAAAATGTTACAGATACATATAAGGTTGATTTAGAGACGTCTACTATCGACCAACAGGTCAATACTGAGCAACATACAAAAGACACCACACCTCCCACACAATCACCCAAATCAAAAGATACAGAGAAATAACTTGGTATAGTTCTACATACCACTGCTTCCAACACAATTTCAAAGAAGAAGAGTAAAGCTCCGGTCACAATTATAGATATAGCCGACTGTGATCCAAGGACACTAGATCCTGAGTCCTTGACCAAGTATGGACAACTCTGCAAAAGAAAGCCAATACATGACAAGCTCAAAAAGGAGCACAAGAATACACAGGTACTGGAAACAACAAAGGAAATTCTAATGCAAATAGTACCTGACATAGAAATTGATCAAAATGCACCAATACTTTATCAAATCTCAGCTTTGACCGAGGCAATCACCAATCAGAATGTGGACACCGAGAAGGTCATAGAAGAATGAGTAGCAGAAAAGTACCAATATAAGCTCACCGAGAAAATCAGCCAAGAAGTGGTAGAGAACAAGGTAAAACTTTCTGAACTGGTAAATTCATTGGAACCTCTTATTTCAGAAGTGGTTACCTTAGTTCAAATTTATGCACACTAGAGCACTTCATTAAAGAGAACAATGAAAATATAGCAAAGATAGATGAAGATCTTAAGGCTAGTGCACAAGGTCTCACAATCGAGGAAAATTCATTGTAATACCCCTCTAACCCTAATATAAGTTTTGTGTTTTTGAACGAAGTAATATCTTTCAATGTTTTCTTACAGCTTAAGTTGTTCATGATACTTGTTTGATCTATTCCTATAGTTTGTTTATAATG
>MU227427.1:415313-452834 GCA_018584345.1 Thuja plicata
TAGTAATGTTAAGGGTTGGTTCATGTTTATGGGTTAATGAAGTACCTAGCATAATGTCTACCTTATTAATACTAATCTCTTACCTAAATGTTTAGAGGAAAGTGGTACAAAGGATAATATATATTTAAAAAATCAAGATGATCTATTGGCATCAATTGATAAAAGGAATAATGATGTTAGACGATTAACTTATGTTTAATGAAAGAAAGAAGTTAGCAAAATTTACCTTGGTGCATTAAAATTAATGTAGATCTTTTAAGCTCGTAATTAAATGGATATCTTATGCATGTAAATAGTTTAGATAATGTTGCTTTAGTAGCGACATTAGGGAACCTGTGAGGACTTAAGTTGAATAAATCTTGCATTCAAGTTGTAGAAAAGTATTTTTATTTTATTTTAGAGATATGAAGTACAATGATGAATATTATTTTAGTTAAACAAAAAAAAAAATTACTTGCATCTTATAGATATCTTATGTATTGTCCTCTCGGGTTGCCTGGCGGGGCGTTACATTCATTCCAATTGCATTATAAGAAGATTGTAGAATCAAAACGGTTGAGACTAGAGATGCAAAAGACTGAAAACAAGACATGACTCCAAGATGAAGTAACCGAGCTCCAAGCTCTATTACTAGCGAATCTCACATTGCTGCAACAACACATGACTTCGGTAAAAGCATTGATTGCCACCCCAGAAATGTCACTTATCGAGAGTATATATGTGCTAGAATCACTTTGGAGCTCATGAGCCTGGAATACCTCAAGGAGCAATGGGAGAAGAAGATGGAAGACATTCAAAAATCTCATGCTCACATATTTGACAAGCTATAAGTACTACAACTTTGTCATTATTTTCAAAAAAGGGGGAAAATGAATGTACACAGGGGGAAATCCAAAGGGGGAAAATGCAAAAAGGGGAAAATGCATATACCTTACAAAGGAACACATGTACATACACTGTACCGAGGCATGCACATAGGGGGAGTCATTTGAGAAGGTAAACACTTGGTGTATATACTGAACACATCAGTCAAATGCACATATTAGTTTTTGATACTAATGCCAAAGGAGGAGATTGATAATCCTAAAGGATAATAATTTGCCATTAGTATACAAGGAAATAATTTTTGGACTGTCGGTAACATGATCACCGAGTGACAATATACAGACAAGTGCAATGGTCACCGAAATAGTTAAGTGCAGAGGTCACCGAAACATACAAGCATAGTGAACACTGAAATCAGACTATCACCAACAGACAATTTTCAGAGTAAATCAAGAACACAGTTTACAGAGTAAATCGACAGACAGTTCAGAGACATCACCAAGCACAGACTACAGAGCAAACCGAGCACCAGTCTACCGAGAGACAATTTTATTCCCGAGAAAAGTGGATCTAAGATACACGTCAAATAAAGCACTTCAATTTTATAATTAGCTTTATGCTTAGCTGTAAAACCATTTCTTGAGGATTAAGTAAGGCATATGTAATTTTTTTAATCAGTTTAATTGATTGTAAACATGCAAACTAGGAGATCAAAGTCAAGTTGTAAACCTTTGATCATAGAGTTTTTCTTGTAAAACGTGAAACCTAATTAGGTCAATACATTGTATAAATAAATGTAGTAATCAATCAGAACATGATGATAGTAGCCGCAACAGACATCTATGGATCAGACAGAGAGTTTCATGCAGAAGGACACAAAAGAAAGAATTCAGTTATGAAGAACAAGATTCAAGGCTACCGAGCAGAAGATAGGTATTAATCAATCACTATAGGTGATACATATATCTTGTGAACTTAAAGGATCTGTAATCAACAATTCAAGATTGCATACCATCAGGTCATAAGTATTTTTGACTACTCTCTAACAATTGTAGCAAATAGAAGAAATCCTTTAAGAAGGTGGACTTAACAGTCTTATTGTAAATCTCTTAACCGAGTGCACACTTAACAATATTGTTAAACTCTCTTAACTGAGTATACCTAATCAGTCTAAAATGTTACTACTAACATGGTAAGATCATCACAAGTGATCACACTTGTAGCCTTAACCGACACCTTCCATTATGCAGATAGTGAAGCGTTGTGGGTTTCATCCCCACCGCTGTTTTTACCTGTTTTACCTGCATTATCAATTTTTGTGTCATGTGTAACTACTTTTCATGAATGTTTCTATGAATGTTTACATGCAACTAAGTTTATGTTTTGATATTACATGCATAAGGTAGAAAAAGAATATGGTCGGTAATGCAAGTAAGGATTTCTAAGGTTTAAAGTGATAAAAGTTTTATGGGTACTGATTCACCCCTCCCCTCTCAGTACACACCATTCCATTATTCCAACACCTCTTTTGTTGCAACTCTTCCCTTTTTTTTTGGGATTTTGTTTTCTAAGAGTAATCAACTCCATCCTTCTTTTGTTCACATATTTTTCTTTTTTACACCTTAGCAACTTTTCATACTCTTTCTTGTTTTCTATACTCATTCCTCCTCTAAGGTTTCTTTTTGCTAACTTGGACTCATCATCAAACCAAGGGTTTGTTGAGAAAGTATTTTTTCCTCTCTTTTTTCCAGTTCTAGTCCTTTTACACCTCTTCTAATGCCTTGTGAATTTAGGCCCCGTTTGGTTAGTGGAATTAGGGCAGAATTGGGTGCGGAACTTCTATTTTTTTGCCAAATCTGTCGTTTGGGACGCTAAATTGTAATTTGGTTTTCGGAGATCAAAATTAGGTTTAGGCACCAAAATCGGCGACACTATCTTCCTACCCATTATGTGGAATTTGAAATCATCTTCTGGGTTTCCCTTCTACATTGGTTCTCCTTGTAGCAACGATATCAACTTATCATTCAATGGGTGGATCGAAGGGCGAAGATATGGCTATCGCTCTCAAAGTAAGAGACAATTTCTTCTTTACAAGCGAGTCTCTGCTTTTTTTAACTTCTACATGAGATAACAAAGCTAGAGCTGGGTTAGATGTATTATGTTTCTTTTCTGAGGATTAATTAAAATATTGTTGATTTTTTTTTAGGTTAAATGTGAAGATGAAAAAAGGCGTCTTGTTGTGAAGCCTAGCGTATGTCTACATGACCTAAAAACCAAGATCTTTGAGCTCTTTAAGTTGAATGGGGATGCCCAAGAACTTGAAATAAGATTTATAGACGAAGATGGGGATTTACTAACAATGTCCAATGATGACGATGTAGTTTATGCATTCAATCAGAGTGTCTTCCCTTTCGGTCTCGAGGTGTCACGGAGTAGAAAGCTGAAGATTTGTTCAAAAAAAATCTAGGGGCCTTGCGGTGGAGGCGGCGGAATGTACTGGAACAATGGAACATTTGAAGGGAAAACAACAATTACTATAATTGCGGATTCAACGACATTGTATTCCATTCAAGTCACTTACGCTACTGCAAATGACGACAACCACATAGCTCCTCGACACAGAGGTAGCTCAGGAAAAGAAATTTCCACGGTAATTAATTGAGATGCCTGAAACGATGTCGATTGCTTTATTCACTTGTCTTTCTTACAAGCATTTTATGTGTGCAGGTTTTCAAATATCCATCTGAAAAGCTGCAGAAGATTAGTGGTTATTGTGGAACTGTTTCCAATTCACAATTCTAATTTTGAAATTGTCAACCAAACGCAGAAGATGGATTGTCTCAGTCATCTTCCAGGGCAACCCAATGGTCCAAACTATCTTCCGAATACACAAAACCAGAATTTCAAAACCTTATTTTGAGATAATCAGATTTTGAGTCAAGTTCTAATTCCTCAACCAAACGGTTAAGGGACAAAAGTATCTTTGCTTACAAGATGCTGGTTTGTATAGTTAGAATTATACTCGAATTTCCTAATGAAGACACCTCTACAAATTTTCTATTTTTTTGATTTATTAGAATTCTACTATGTGAAGGTGCTTTCTTTTTCTTAAGATGCTGCTTGTTTAAATAAATGACCAATTTTAATAAAAATATCATGGGTAGCAGAGTTTGCTTGAGGCTGTGGGTGGACTACTCATGGTCTTGGGTTCTACTCTCGCCTAGATTTGCCTGATGAACCTGGCTTGCGGGCGGTTTGGTTCGTCACCTGATGATTAATCTCGCCTCAGCGCGCCCCTGGTACCCAAGGTACGCAATGCTGGGTTGCTGGGCTGAGTCGCGGGGACACCTTATGGTTATTGGGTTGTGGTCTAAGGTAAAACCTTGAAAGATCATCGAGATTAAGCTTGAAGGATAATATTATTAACAATAAAGAAGTAAACAAGAGTATAAAATTGACATAATCCAAACGTTTGTACGCAGAACGCCTTTTGGTAACAAATAGACTGCGACGTAACGCAAAGGCGACATCCTTTAAATGTGAATATCAAATAGATATCCCTCGTCCCATTCAAATCTGAACATACCACCAAAATAGCGGTTAAAAAGATCCACAGAACAGCAGAGCAAAAGTCACCGCCTCGCAGGTATGTTCAAGATTCACGATTCCACATTTACCTTTTATCTATACCATTCTCCTTCCACTGAAACATTATTGTCTTCCTTTTCTTCATTCTTACATTATTGGTATCCTTTTTTTACATTATTGTACTTGTCTACAGGGCAAAGTGAAATCGAATTCGGGTTTCTCCTGCTATAAAAGCCCTGTTTTTTGACACTCATATCTGGCGAAAACTGTGGGCGGAATTACCATTGAACGAGTAAACTGAACAGAATGGCAGAGAAGCCACAACCCGTGAACGTTCTGTACTGCGGAGTGTGCAGCTTGCCTGCCGAGTACTGCGAATTTGGTCCGGACTTTGAAAAATGCAAGCCATGGCTCATACAAAATGCTCCTCATTTGTATCCAGGCCTCCTCAAAGGTATTGCTGATATTTGTTCGTTCATTCATTTCTTATTTAGCCCTTTTGATGTGGTGGTTTCGTTTAATGTAAGATGTTGATTTGTCTTACAGAGGCAGCTGAGAAGAACGCTGACAAGACGGCTGAGGAGCTTCAAGGCATCCGAATTTCCGGGGAGCGCAGTGATGTCGGTGCATCTTCTGTAGGTACTTCATTTCCGCTCTCTCTTCGTATTTTATTCAACATTTGATAATTTTAGACGAAACAAGATTTTAACGAGGGAGAGCTGTGAGTCCTTGGCATCATTTTTGGGTAAAGGTTCCTTGGTTTAAATTCCTGAATTGCACACACTGACTCATGCAATGCTTCTATGCCCGCTGGGGTTTGAATCTGGGTCTTATGTATAGCGACGTCCTGTTGCTATCACTAGATGAAAGCCCAACATACTTTTAGGGCCCTGGATGGGTAATGCTAAAATAACAGTATTATTTCATGACGAACCCTGATTAGTTGAAGTACATCTGCCTAAGTGTCTGTAACATCTCTTGTCCACCTCGATAATATGCTCTTCCATGGATTATCGTATCCAAATCTGAATTTTTTTCGCTGAAATCTATTTGCATCATTGAAGTCTTGTTGGGCCCATGTCTTGGAAAAATTAGATATTGGTTGGAATGTTATAGCCTAGAGGTGTTCGCTTGCTATATATTGTGGGTCATAATTAGCTTTGTTGCGAGAGCTCTAAGTTGAGCTTATGATGATCTGGTTCTAGGATTTTAAGTCTTTGCTTGAATTGGGGAATACAAACCATCTGCTGGTCTTGTTTGTTCGTAGTGCCCGATATCCAATTAACAGACGGTTGGATATGCAGAGTGCTTCATTATGTTTCATAATGTTTATTGCAAGGTACAGTCACATGACTAAGCAAGAAAAAGATATATAGATCTCAGCCACTGCATAGATGAAGATATTGGTTTTAAATTGTGCAATTTGTCTACTCTCTTTGCCCAGTCCTTAAAGCAGGAGGATTGATTTATTTTTTGTCTTCATAGTTTGAAGAAATAAATTTTTTCTTTATGTTATGCTGTTTAAGGATGTGTTGTATTTATGATATCTCATCAATTTTTTTACAAATGGACCTTTATGGATCAACCTTTATGGAGGTGGACCTGCTTCTGCCAAGCAAGAAAGATAGAAATTATATTATTGTCCACACATGATCACAATAGTTAAATGGGAATTAAAACTATATCCATTAATGATGGCAAGTAGAACGTGATGCTATAAGATAAAAGTTGAAAGGAAAACAACAAATATTTTAACTGGCCAGGGGATGAATAAAAATGGGTAGACCCTAAACATGTTAGAAGAGACGCATATGTATCCCAAAGCTAAGTTGCCAAATTGGAATCGGGCATGGGTATATGTATGGTATGCCAACGTAACATTTTTTGAGGTGGGTGTGTTCTATGTATGTTTGTACACAAAACATTTAAAATAGTAAATATATACACTTTTGCATCCTGAAAACAGGAATTAAGTTTAGAATACCACAGATCATGCATATGTTAGACTAAACTTCTATAAATGTTACACTTTTGAAATATAGTAATTTGATATTAATTTGTAAAACTTGAATGCCATAATAGATGTTTGTCGTTCAATATTAAAATAATACAATTAGTAATTGTTGTCATATAGGTCCTCATCAAGTCTTTAAGACCAACATCATTATTATCATCATTGATATTTGATGATGCACATAGACTAGATGAATCAATTGTGGTAAAAGTTGCCAGCTATCTCACTCCTCATAAAGTGAAGATTGTGTGGCATCAAAAACCGAAGTCAGCTCACTCTTGGTCTACATCTCACAACTTTGTTGCATTTTTCATGTACTTCTTATACTTATATGTAAGAAGGCACGTCTTAGAATACACTAAACTTGCTCCTTTGCCTTACTTGATGCCAATCGGTTCTGCTTAATTGAGTGGATGATGAAGTATGTACTTCAGTTTTGCTTAGATGAATAGGAACTAGCAACTTATTGAGGCAAAGTGAGAGTTAGAGTTATTTAAATTTTAACGAAAACTTCCTGCTTGCTTGTATCCTTCATTGACATCTACGTCATTGCATGGTGGCATCCTTGCCAGCTAAGGAAGAATCTCATTATTGTAATATTTTAGAGTCAATGCAAGGCAAGATGTAGTGGGGAGGTCATTTTGTTCCATTGCTCAACACAAATTGTTGCACCTCTTCAAAGAAAGTTTCTTGAGGCTCTTGCTCTTTTTCATTTATTATGTACTTCATCTTCTCAATCATCGTGTCGAAGCTATCATCTACTTCTGCCAAACATGGCTTTTCCATGTCAGTTAAGCAAATCACATTCATGTTCACTCTAGTGAAATTAAGAATGTATTCCATGTCATCCCATAAGTGTCATCTAATATTGTTTGCGTTACATTTGCTGTCCTCTTGTTGATGGATTTTCTTCATACAAACTAGAGTTGGATGATAATCATGTCAAAAAGCATCTTGTGTATCTTCACAAATCGTCTCAAGATGATTGTGTTGGATATGAATCAGGTTTCAACAACGTATTCATAAAAAAACTATCCTTAAATTAATTATTATTGTTTTTTATTAAAGTGGAACATAAAATTTAAAAATTGTATTGTGTCAATTGCCTTTAACTGCTTGAATTGTGAGAATGATCTAAAGTTTTTTTGTGACAAGTGGTGGATTATGATCAACTATAATGTCCCCTTCCTAATTTGTCGTAGAATTTGTCCTAGAATCACAATTGCAACAAATTAGGGTTAGGGTTACATCTTACCAAGTAAAATATCTCATTAAATGATGTGATCCCAGATTTGAACCCTACAATTATAACATAAGAAACACAGACATATATATATATATATATATATATATACTTCCAATTGCTAGGGTGAGACAAGATCACATCACATTCATATAATATCAATAATATCACACAAACACATTAGGGTTTGGAAGAAGAAACATGATAGGTCCGCCCGAAGCAATATTTCACTAAGCCCAAGAGTGGAGTGAATGCCAGAGCCCTCTTGGCCTCGGTGGGCAGTCAATATGGACATCCACCGAGGTGGCCTACCTAGTGGGTTGCTTGTACCCTGTCTTCCATATCAATGCCTCATCCCCCTTAAGACAAGTTCCATCATTGTAGGGTTGGACGAAGTTTGTAATGGGGTTTCTTGGTTCTTCCACTTGAGCTCAAGAGTGGATTGATAATAGTGCCCTCTTGGCCCTAGGAGCTAGTTATATGGTCATCTCTAGGGTGGTCTACTTAGATAACCCTCTTATAATCCTGCTCTTACACCCGCAATCCTTCCTACAAGATGGATTTTAGATAGTCAGGCATATTTTATATTCTATCTTATGAATATACGCATCAAGGATAAACATTATCTATCTATCTATCTATCGATCTATCTATATGTTCCATTGAGTTTTCGGGATGGGGATGATAGGGGATGACGAAATGTGTTTCCGGTACAGGGATACTTTTGGGCCATTTTTTCGGCTAGGGACGACCGTTAAGAAATAGGGATTTTTTTTTCTCGGTAATAAGTATTTTTATTAATAATAGTAATAACCAGTTCGATACATTTCAAGTATGATAAAGTTCTTGCCCTAACCAGAGCACATGCATCTATACTTTGCTTGTTACATTTTCAGTTTACAACATTTCAAAAAATCTCCAACCAGACTTAACTACCACCATTCGACCACTTGATAGATTAATCCTAGTATAGCTGCTATACAACTGTTTCAATCTATTCTTTAGCTTCTTATCAGTCAGCAATTAGCATAGTAAACTCATGTTTACAAAATTCCAAAATTCCAAAAACCCCACGGCTATATTTTCGCAGTTGGCACCAGTGCTTATTGAGTTAGCTATCCAGACATGGCCAGCTTACATCGCCTTCTGATACGGATGGCTCGTCGACGACGTGGAATGTGAGCATCCCTGAGCCCACCTTCAGCATCTTGAACAGGGGGAGGGTTGTTTCTGATCTCATATTTGATAGCTTCCCACCCACTAAGCCTGTTAATCTTATAGTCCTCTCTGTTTAACTTTTTCGGCCACCGGACAAAGGGGCGTAGATTGTCCTCCATGGCTTCTTGTTCATCTGCAATTCCTTCCGAATAATCAAATCTGCGCCCGGGCCATGCTCATTCCAAAAAGGAGTCTTGCCCCACCAAAATGTCATTGTTGAATAGCGAGTTCATGACCACTCGAGCTTCTTCAGTTTCAATGCCCAGCTCCAAAGCCCAAGCCAACACCATAGAGGGGCTATCTACATTGAGTCGTCCCCTATGCGTAGCCTGCTGGAACTCCGGGCCGATAATCTCCATGACTGCATCCTCTAATTCCTTGCTCGTCCAACGCAGCAGCATGCGAATTCTTTTGATTTTGATTGGACCAAAAAAACCCTTTTGCTGCTTACGAGGGCTTAGTTTGAGTGTAAAGGTGGCCTCCATCATCTTCGATGACCTGCACAGATACAAGAAACAAACTATAACTATAGAGTAGGACTGTAAGAATGCCTTTTACATTAGCCACTGTTCCATAAAAATAGGCTAAACATCATTCAGAGGATGTGAAATTGCCAATTCAAATCCGCTGCTGCTGTCACTTGCACATTGCATTAAACATATTCATTGATGATTAGCCTCTCCGCACGTCAATCATTATGATGACATTACCCAGATGTCCTTTCATTTGTGAGAGAGGCCAGAGATAGCCCGCGACACTTCTTTCCATTTTGTAAAGCCTTTTCTCCGTCACATCATTCTACAGAAGTGTATTTGTCATCAATGCCTGACATCATTACCCTCTTACGCAATCTCCAACTCCACCTCCACTAGGATATCCAAATCATTTCGTGATGGGGTTCTCCAGGCAGGATAATCTTATCTTCTGCAAGTGGTCGAATTTATTCAATTTGATTTTTATTTTTTTTCTGTTTACACTATATCCACCAGCTGTGTGGGAAGTATTAAAGTTTATAAAACTTTTATATTTCAAAATCCCCTTGGGTTAAGTCTCCATAGAATTCATAATGTTTCGAGCCAATATCTTCCATATTTGTGGCCCAGTTCGAAAGCCTGTTTGCCTCTTGATTCCCTTCACGATGAATGTGAGAAATTTTGAAGTCTTCAAAAAGATTTATCAATTCTCCTATACTGGCAATTATTGGCTGTAAATGCCATGCAAATACTTTTTTATTGATTATGGCTGTTACAGTGAGAAGGGAATCTCCTTCTAAATGTATTTTTTTGGCTCCCAATTTTATCCACATCTTAGTGCCTAGAAGGGCCGCCTTTGATTTGGCTACATTTTTGGTTCCCTGGCAAAGTTTAACTTTGGCGTATTGCTCTAATCGCCAAAGTGTTGCCCGTCCAATCTTTGGCAATAGCCCCTACACCCGAAGCACTTGGATTTCCATGCGATGCCCCATCAAAATTTATTTTTACCCAACTTTCCTCCGGATTCTTCCATGTTATGGTTTGTCTTGTGTCTATTTTTCTCGCTTTAGATCCAGCTAAGCCCAATTGTTTGATTTTAATCCCTGGCCAACAATGCTGAATGTGTCTGTCAAATTTGGAAAAGGAGCATTTAATAGATTTCCTGCTTGCTGAAACAAACATAAGCTCCTCGATTGATTGATTTATCCTGCCTTTTAATTTTTCCAAAGACTCCTGTTTATCAATAAATATTCTTCTATTGCGTTCTTTCCAGATTTCCCACATCACCGTAGATGGGGATATGTCCCATATTCCTATCAATTGTGACTTGCCTGTAATTGTTGGCCAACTTAATAGAAATTGAAGTATATTATTGTGTGTTGGGCCGTGCCAATTTAGCTTTTGCCGTATCATCTGCCAGCATTGTGCAGCAACCTTACAATTTAGCAACAAGTGATCCACATGTTCCTCTGCTTCGCCACACATCACACATTGTGTTGGCCCAATCATGCCCATTCTTTTCCTGTGTTCCCCAGTTAGGATTCTGCCTCTAGATGCCAACCATGTGAAAACCCCGGCTTTCGGGAGACAATCTTTCTCCTTCATCTACTCTATCCAGGATTTGATAGCCTAATTTAACTGAATAATTTCCACTTTTCGCTCCACACCATATGATTTGATCTGAATTATTATTGTTACTAATATCACAGCTTCTCTTCACAAGAATTCCTTCCAAGAGTAACCTCTGCTGGGCTGGGATGTTGAGGTTATCTAGCTTTTTCCAATGCCATTGCTGCCTATAAGGTCCTTCCTTAAGTTCTACGTAATCTGCCACTTTCTCTCCCCACTGCCTTTTAAGAAGGTTGCGAATGTCATGAAGATCAGCATTTAGATTGAGTATTGCATGGCCATTCCATGAATCTTCCCAAAATTTCGCCTTTCGCCCATTCCCTTATCTCCAGGAAATATGATCTGTTATTAATTTCCTACATGAACCAATAAAATTCCACATAGCTGAGCCCTTTAATATGTTTCTCGATGTCAAGATCCTGTCATTATCTTGGGAATCTAGATATTTGGCTTTTATAATTTTCACCCACATCCGATCGGGCTGAGAATATATTGACCAGACCAACTTAGCTCCCAGAGCAGTGTTCATTAATTGCCAATCTCTGATTCTAGCACCTCCCCCCCCCCCTCTTTGGCTTACATATTTTTTCCCAAGCTAATAGAGGTATTTTATCCTCCGAGTTAGCCCCATTCCAGATGAATTTTCTCATATGTTGTCCAATTTGATTTATGACANCCCCCCCCCCCCCCTCTTTGGCTTACATATTTTTTCCCAAGCTAATAGAGGTATTTTATCCTCCGAGTTAGCCCCATTCCAGATGAATTTTCTCATATGTTGTCCAATTTGATTTATGACAGCTGTGGGTATCCGAAGGCATAACATAGGAAAAACGGGGGTTGCCGATATGACTGTTTTCAGCATTAAGATTCACCTAGCCGAGGATAACTATTTTCCTTTCCATCCAGCCATCTTACCTGTGCATGAGGCTATTAGATCTGCCCATAAATCTGATTTGCAAGCTCCCCCAAATAAAGGTATTCCCAGATATTTTGTCGGGAGAGAGCCTTTCCGTATCCCCATTACTTTGCATATATCCCTCTGCCTCTGGATAGGTGTATTAAAGAAATAAATTTCTGATTTATGCCAATTGATGCACTGTCCAGATGCTGCACTGTACTTGTCAATAGTATTTTTCATTATTCTAGCTTCCCTCATTGTGGCTTCCCCTGCTAGAAGGGTGTCATCCGCAAACTGGGGGTGGGTGAGAGGGGGGACTCCATTCACTACTTTAATGCCCCGCCACTGCCCTCCATTGCTCTTGGCTTTGATCAATCTCCCCATAGCCTCTGCCATAATGATAAACATAAATGGGGAGAGGGGGTCCCCTTGTCTAATTCCCTTTTTTGTTTCCATAAAGCTCTGTGGGCTACCATTTACTAAAATTGATAGCCGTGTGTTAGAGATGCAGCTACCAATCCATTTGATCCAATCTGTAGCAAAGCCAAATTTTTCCAACACCCTTAAGAGAAAATTTCTATCCACTTCATCATATGCTTTCCTAATGTCAAGCTTAATCATCATCTGGTCTGTTTTAGCCTTTTGAACAAAATGTATGGCTTCATGGGCAACTATAATGCCTTCAAATATAGACCTATCGGGTGCAAATCCACTTTGTTCTTCTGATATAATCCCTTCCAAAACATTTTTAAGCCTATTTGCCATGATTTTGGAGATAATTTTATATATTGTGTTACATATTGCAATGGGTCGAAAATCATTTAGTGTTTCAGCGTTCCCCTTTTTTGGAATCAGGGCAATAAATGTATTGTTAAAGTCTTTTATAATGAATTGACCCCTTCTTGCTTCCTCAACCACCTCCCAGATTTCATCCCCTACCATGTCCCAAAAGTGCTGATAGAACAATGCTGTAAACCCATCTAGGCCCGGTGCTTTATCCCCTCCCATTCCAAAGACCACTGCCTTGACTTCATTCCTGGTTGTTGGGGCTAGAAGCATAGTATTTTGCGCTTCAGTTATGCATGCTGGTATGTTGGTGAGTAGTTCTTCTAAGTTATTTGGTTGCTCTCTGGTGTGACAAAATATTTCTGCGAAATATCTGACTGCCTCTTCATTTATTTCCTTGGGTGTTTCCAGTAATTTGCCCTGATTATCCTTGATCGAATATATCCTATTTGCTGCTCTTTTTACCTTTGCAGAGTTATGAAAAAATTTGGTGTTTCTGTCTCCATCCCGCAACCACAGTTCACGGGATTTTTGTCTCCAGAATGTCTCTTCTCTGGCCAATATTTCTGAATATTCCTTCATTAGTTGCTGCTCCTCTAGGAATTCTTTATTAGTCATCCCATTTGTTATTACTTTTTGTTTAGGCTTTTTAATTCCTCTTCCAGTCTGCCTTTTTCTACAAAAATATTTATGAAGCTCTCTCTATTCCAAATCTTCAGACGTTCTTTGATATATTGCAGTTTTTTGCTTAGGATAAAAGCTTTATTTCCACTTCTTTCTGGAGCATTCGTCCACCACTCATTCATTAACTTGTCAAATCCATCTGCTCGAAGCCACATAGCTTCGAATTTAAAAGGGCAGCGATCAGGTGCATTGTCATCTTGTAATCGCAAACATATTGGAAAGTGATCTGATCCCGAGAAAGGGAGTATTTCAGCCATGCTTATCCAATTCATTGCCGCCCAATCACCATAAACTAGAAATCTATCTAATTTTTCAGAGATATTGCTGAAGTCTATTCTTCTATTGGTCCATGTAAAGTCACCACCCTTGAGCGCTAATTCTACCAAACCATTACTCATTATAAAGTTGTTAAAGTCTCTCTGGCTCTTCCCACTCCATCCAGCACCACCTCTTTTATCTTCAGGTCAGAAAATGGCATTGAAATCTCCCCCTAATATAAATAGTTCCTCCGGATAGCTCTGTAATATATTGGAAATTTCAACCCACAAGGTTTCTTTGAGTCTAGTATCATTAGGGCCATATATATTGATTATATTGATCCTTGTTAACAACTGTTTAGAATCCAACTTTGCCCATATAAAGTACCTGCTCTGCTGCAATATATTTATCACTGTCGTGTCTGCCTTCCACATAATGCTGAGTCCCCCCGAGGCCCCTTGTGCTTCAACAAATGAAGAATTCCATCTAGAAAAACACTGCATGAATCTAATATAGTCTTCTGTCTTTAGTTTAGTCTCTTGTAGAAATATAATATCGGGCTTCGTTTGATCAAGACATCGCTTTATCAAACGACATTTGTCAGAGGTATTGCATTCCCTGACGTTCCAGGATAGGAGTTTCATAATTCTCGGGAAAAGGCATCGCCTTTTCTTGATCTCAATTTTCGCTATCCACTTGCGTTTCTAGCTTTTGCAAGGCACATTGTTAAGGTGCTTGCTCCCCTCTTCTTCTTCTCCCCTATTATGGTTTTTTTTGTGGAGGTGTCAGATTGTTCAATTCCTCTAGCCTCCAAAATTGCCAATTGTTCTGACAGGCCCAAAAAGTCTTCGGTGTCTTGTTCCTCCATTTCCTCCGATTCCTACACTGTATTATCTTCAGGATTATTTTCACTGTCATTTTTAACTTCTTCAAAGGAGTCCTCGAGGTTTTTGATGGGTGATATGGGGATGTCCCTAATGATTACCTCCTTGCTATCTATCCACAGATTCGATCCAGCTTCTATCTCATTTGTCTGTATCTTCTTTGGATTGGCTTTATCTGAGGGGGAATCTCTGCAAGTTAGCTGTATTATCTTGCTATCCTCTTCTGTGGACCTCTTGTTTCTTTTATTATTCCTGCTGCCTTGGCTATCTTGATGTTTGGAGTCTGATTTTCAAAAATTACAGTCATCACAATCACCTGCTTGAGTGTTCTACCTACTTCTTCCCTCCTTGGAGCTGCCTCCTTCTAAGATAGTCTCCCTTGTCTCAGTTGTTTGGTTTCTATCCTTTGGTTCTGATCTCTGTTGGCTTTGTGTGTCCAGCTGATTTATTTCTACTGTTGCTGTCACTAGTTTTTCCTTTTCTACAGGGTGCTTGCTAAAAGTCCCATTTGCCTCTCTCATAAGCATAGTGTCCGACATTTTGAGTTGGTTATCATTCAATCCCTCTTCTTGATGGTGTAGTAGTCTTGTCTCATTTACTTGATTCATATCCGCAGTGGCTTCCTCCATAGTGTGACTATTGTTAGCCCCTTGAAGGATGGCTTCCCATTCTGTGATCCCTTTAATTCTTTTCCCTTTGTCTTGAGCTGCACAATTTTTTCGTGTTTCCATTGACATATGAGCTTTCATCTAGACTTTTTTCCGCATTTTGCTTCCAGATGCCATCACTAGTTTGAATCTCAATAACCTTAGGCAAGGGTTTGGTTTCATTCCATAGTATTAACATCTTAATGTGAGTTGATAGATCTCTCTTGTCTAGAGCTTCTTCCTAATCCACAAACTTTCCCAGTTTGTCTCCCAGAATCTGGAGTGTGACTATATTCCAGTATTCGTGTGGAAGATTTGGCAGTTTGATCCATAAGGGAATATCTATTAGCTTCTCTATGTTGGGGTCAAAGTTAGGTTTCCAGTCCATGATGTATAGTCCTTTACCTTCAATAAAATGCGGACCGAGCTGTAGTATTTTCTCTTTAGTCTCCTTAGTAGGGCATAAAACCATATAGAATCCATAGGACAACGTTTTCAGAGTGCAATCTGGGTTTCCATTATGGTAGACCCAGCTTTTGATTTTCTCATATGAGGGCCACGACCCTGCCCATTTTAGTATCAATGCCTTACACCTAAGATATGTAATATTGTCACTCCATTCAAAATGATCTATTTGAACGGCAACAGTTGATTGCGATTGAGTTTTAGGGCCTACCTCAGTATTCTTGTAATTTGCATTGCCTGGTTTCTCTCTCCAAAATTTCTGCTCGATTTTCTTGAAGGTGCGGGCCTGATTAGTTTGTGTCCCTTTCTCCTTTTCCCGAAACGTTGCTTGTCATCTTCGATCCCAGCCCCGTGCCGAACCCTTCCATGCCCAGTTTGGCGTTTGCTGAGTTCCATATCTGATATTTCTTCTGCCATTGAAAGGCCAATGCTGTCCAGGGTTTCCATTGTATGTGAAACCTTCGTGCCCCCTGAAACCATGGTGTTTTCGAGGTAACCGTTGCAGCCTGTGTTGCTGCATGTTCGCGGCTCCAATACCCTCTTTTGTAGAGAAATAGGGAATTTTTAAGAGTATAGAGAAATTTCAAATATGCATATCATAACATTGATAAAGCATTCATCATGGATATTGTAGAAAATTAATACATCTAGAAGGATTTGGAAAAGTGATTTGATTCATCATTGTAGAAACTTGTTATAATTAGAACCAAAATTGATCAAAATTAAAACAATTACTAAGAGCAAGCAATATAGCCTGGGAAAACCCTCTTGAATGAGGGAAAAACCCAGCCACACAATAAACACAATCTTTTATTTAAAATTCACTGCCTGAGTACAAGATCTGTAAGAAAGTATCTAGAACATCATGTTTGAATAAAATCAATTCACTCCTACAACATATTAACAAACTTAGATATAAAACTAATTCTGCATAAGCAATCAATATTTCGATTGCAAATACAAAACTTTGGGGTACTATGAATACTGTCTCAAACTTAAGGAAATGCGATCAAGGTAGAGCAGCCCGATACGAACACACACGACTCATACGATGATCTCAGATATATAAAACATGAGAAGAAACAAAAACGCTGAACTGTATAGTCTTCGATAGATCAAAGAACCAATCTTGAATTTCCCACAAGCATACGAGCTCTGTGTGTTGATGATGCAATCACAAATATGATTATAACCACGCTCTTCGACTTTCAGCAGCCGTCTAAGACTTCTCCGAATATCAACCACACAATAATCATTGTTGAATGAGGAACCCGAACGGTCTCCATGAGCCGTTGACAACGGTTACAAGAATACAAAAGAAAAACAACTGTGATATGAGTTATCGCAAAGGCTCCTTCATTGCCGAGCCGTGACCACCGCAGGGAGTAATGAGCAATGTTTGAATGCAAACATGAGGTGCGGGTCCACAACCATGACGTGGATAAGAACTGATGAATAATGCCACATCAACATTCATGATATGCTGAGGCTCAACCAACACAAATACGATGAGCTCAACGCTCTCAAAAGCTGCAATAACCCTTCAGACATAATTAGAATAAAATTTTTTATCAACACTCTGAGACAATACGAATTCATCCTAACTCGATGAAGAAAAATGTCAACGCATAAAATATTAAAAAAAAAAATATTTAGATTTTCTACTGAAGCTATAAATTTCAACACTCCCTCTTAGCAAAGGAGAAATTCTCAGATTCTCATGTCATGGAGTCTCTCAACATGACATTGAAAATTATCATATCCATATGCAAACACAAAACAATACAAGAGTATCACGGAGTCTCTCAACGTGATAGCATCATGGAGTCACTCAACATGATGTTCACCATGGCTACACCTATGAGTGAAATAAAAACACAACTCTCATCACTGAGTCACTCAACATGATGTTGTCATGGAGTCTCTCAACATGATGTCCACTATGGCTACACCCATAAGTGGAAAGAGTCAACAAGATTATCACTTCAGATTTAATCATCACACACAAAAATGCTTAAATCACACCAGGCAAGAAAACATTACAGCTGAGACTCTTTTCTAGCAAGAGCATCATTTTCCACAATACAAAGTTTTTCTCGAAAATAGGAGAACTTCACTTTGGGAAGAGGCTTGGTAAGGTTATCAGCTTTTTGCTCATCTGTGCAAATATACTTCAGCTCCACTACTTTCTTTTGAACCATGTCTTTCAAATAATGATACTTGATCTCCACATGTTTAGATCTATCATGAAAAAACAGGATTAACCGAAATCTTAACACAACTTTGGTTATCACAATGAATCACAGTAGGTTCCAAAGAATGCCCAAACAAACTGGCAAGAAGTTTACGAAGCCATACTGCTTCTCGGGTAGCCATACAAGCTGCAACATATTCAGCTTCAGCAGTACTTTGAGCTACACACGCTTGTTTCCTGCTACACCAGGAGGTCATGGCTGAACCAAGGCTGAAACAACATCTAGAAGTGCTCTTCCTGTTAGGAACACACCCTGCCCAATCTGAGTCAGAAAAACCATGTAATTTTAGACCCTCATAAGAAGAAAATTTCAGACCATAACTCACTGTACCACGAACATATCTCAGAATATGTTTAGCTACAATAAGATGAAGATGTCTAGGCTCACACATAAATTGACTTAGATTATTAACAACATAGCATATGCCAGGCCTAGTGTTAACCAAGTACATCAAAGAACCAATCAGCTGCCTATACAAGGAAGAATCAATTAAATCAGAAGTAGGAGGAACATCATGCAATTTCTTCAGATTTGCTTCCATTGGAGTTGCCATAGACTTGCAATCAAGCATACCAAACCTCTTCAAAATATCTATGGCATACTTCCCTTGACTTAAAATAATCTCATTGGGTCTTTGCCATACTTCTAATCTAAGAAAATAGTGCATGAGACCAAGATAAATACTTCCTCTTCAATAACACCATTTAGGAATGCTGTTTTTACATCCATTTGATGAAGTTTCCACTTTTTAACAACAACAATAGCAATAATAATTCTAAAGGAAGTGTATCTAGCTACAGCGGCAAATGTCTCCTCATAATCTATGCCTTCCATTTGAGAAAAACCCTTTGCAACAAATCTGGCCTTATATTTTTCAACACTACCATCAACAACATGTTTGATTTTAAATAACCATTTAGAGGAAACAACAGATTTACCTTTGGGTCTTGGGACAACATCCCAAACATCATTTTTGACAATAGATTGGTATTCTTCCATCATTAAATCTCTCCACACTTGCTGGTCTATAGCTGCATCAAAACATGAAGGTTCTGAATCAATGATGTGACTCATTAAAGCAACATAACTAGCAAACTTGTGAGGCCTTTTACTCTCTCGAAATGTGTCATGAGGAGCTGAATATTTTTCAGCCTACTGCATAGTATGCCTTGCCCACAATTGCCTTTTCTTTTCATTCAAAATATTACTTGGACCAGCAATAGGATCAATTTGATTTTCAGAAGAATCAGGATTCTCTAAAATAGGAGACTCTCTGAATGTCAGAAGGTGAGTTTGGAACAGCGAGATCCAAATCTTGAGAAGCTGCATGATCTTCTCCTTCAAAATCTAAAGAAGATTCATTAGTCCTTTTACAAATGATATCTTCTTCAAAAGACACATCTCTGTTGATTTCAATCCTCTTTTGACACGGAATATAAATTCTATAAGCCTTGGAAGATTCACTATAGCCAACAAAAATAACCTTCTTTCTTGAAGGTTCTAATTTAGATCTCGTCTTTAGGAATATGAATATAAACTGCACAACCAAAAATTCTGAAGTGACTTACATCTGGTTTAACATCGGTGAAGGCTTCTTCTGGAGTCATATTATTCAGAATCTAATGACGGCATCGATTCTGAATATACAATGCTGTTCTGCAAGCTTTAGCCCAAAGAAAAGTTTGCAAACCTTGATCATGAATCATTGCTTTTGCTGCCTCAACAATTGCTCTGTTCTTCCTTTCAGCAACACCATTCTGTTGAGGATTATAGGGAACACAAAACTCCCTCTTAATCCCTGCTTCAACACAAAAAGATTGGAAAACACCGGAAGTATATTCACCTCCATTGTTAGATCTAAGAACTTTAATTTTCTTATCAGAAAAGTTTTCAAAAAAAGCTTTAAACTCCTTGAATTTAGACAATACATCATTTGATTCTTTAGATCTCAGAAAATATATCCATGACTTACGAGAGTTGTCATCAATGAATGTTACATAATACCAATAACCACTTAAGGAAGCATCTGACATAGGCCCACACAAGTTAGAGTGAATCAGCTCTAGAATGCAATTAGCTCTACTTTCACTAGAATGAAAAAGGACTCTTAATATTCTTGCCCAATGCACACCCTTTGCAGATACCTTCATGATCAGGTCTAAGCTTAGGAAGACCCTCTACCATTTTATTCATAGAGGATAGAGATCTGAAATTTAAATGAGCAAACCTTTTATGCAACAGCTCATTATTACTTAAAAGAATCAGCAGCTAAGACATGAACATGATGAGCTGAAAGTTTATACAAACTTTCATGATGGACTCCAATCACACTAGCTGAATAAAAACTAGAGTCTTTCTTCCAAGCAAGCACCTTACCTTCAGCAAAAACAACATTGTAACCTTTATCTTCTAATGCAGAAATAGAAATCAGATTCCTTTTTATTCCGGGAACAAACAAAATGTTGCTTAGATGAAGAGGAATTCCTGAATCCAATTTAAAAGAAGTATTGCCAGCACCATAACAGAATAACACGCATCGTCTCCAATGATAACTTGCAAGTGAGTATCTTTCTCAATGAAATTGGAAAGACATTCTTTATACCCTGAGATATGGCGAGAAGCTCCACTGTCAATCAGCCAAGTATTGCTATCAGCTGGAACATTACTGGATAGGGCTGAAATGAACAAGAATTCTTCTGAATTATCACTTGATTCTCCTTTAGGTTCCATTAGGAGAAGCATTATCAACATTTGTAACAGCCACTTGATGTTTAGGCTTAGTAGTGCAATCTCTAGCATAATGCCCATACTTGTCACACCTAAAAGATTGAACTCTAGAGAGATCTCTTGTCCTTTTAGGAATAGGGGCCGAATCTGAATTCTTATTATTGAATTTCTTGAAATTTATTTTTCTCCCCTTTCTGCTAGTGGTGTGGGCAGCAAGAACATGATCTTCTTCATTATGAGACTTATGCATACTTCCCCTTGCTTCTAATTTGTATTCCTCTTGAATGCAATCAACTCTCAACCTATCAAATTTAGGTAGCTCATCATTACCATTGATTCCTTGAATGAATGACTCCCATGAAAATCCCCAATGGCATTTAGTTGATCCTTCAATTCAGTAATCTTCAAGAAGAAGGATACCACATATTCTCCTTTAGCCATCTTGATATGAAGAAGTTGATGCTTCAAGGCCAAGGCCTTGCTGGTGTTGTTGAATTCATATAGGTTTTGAAGACTATCAAACATTTCCTTTGCAGAGTCCAACTTAGATATAACTGGTACCAAATGATCCTTAACCGAATCTATAAGAATATTCCTTGCCATAATGTTATTATTCCTCCATTGAGCTTTCTTAGTTTCATCCGAATGTTCAGCCACAATGGTTTTTACATAATTGAGAAGCTCATTCTCTTCAAAAGCAATCAACACCCTAAACCTTGAAGATGTGAAATTGGAAGCTCCATCTAATCTGTCTTCAACCTGAAGACCATTCACCATTGTTGAATAGCTTGAAAAGACAAACAGAAGAAGCAAACTAGCACAATGCGCAGAACAATACAATCTGGTTCTAGATCTTTGCTTTAGACCGGCTCTGATACCATGTTAAAATTAGAACCAGAATTGATCAAAATTAAAACAATTACTCAGAGCAAGCAATATACCCTGGGAAAACCCTCCTGAATGAGGGAAAAACCCAGCCACACAACAAACACAATTTTTTATTTAAAATTCACAGTCCGAGTACAAGATCTGTAAGAAAGTACCTAGAACACCATGTGTGAATAAAATCAATTCACCCTTACAAAATATTTGAAACTTTAACTGGAATGCCTACAACATATTAACTGATTTAGATATAAAACTAATTCTGCAAAAGCAATCAATATTTCGATTGCAAATACAAAACTTTGGGGTACTATGAATACTGTCTTAAACTTAAGGAAATGCGATCAAGGTAGATCAGCCCGATATGGACACACACGGCCCATACGATGATTTCATATATATATATATATAACAGGAGAAGAAACAAAAATGCTGAACTGTATAGTCTTGTCTTTGATAGATCAAAGAACCAATCCTGAATTTCTCACAAGCATACGAACTGTGTGTTGATGATGCAATCACAAATATGATTATAACCATGCTCTTCGACTTTCAAAAGCCGTCTAAGACTTCTCAAAAGAATATATATTAACGCGGATATCAACCACACAAGTCATTGTCGAATGAGGAACCCAAACGGTCTCCATGAGCCGTTGACAGCGGTTACAAGAATACAAAAGAGAAACAATTGCGGTATGAGTTATCTCAAAGGCTCCTTCATTGCCGATCCGTTACCACCGCAGGGAGTAATGAGCAATGTTTGAATACAAACATGAGGCGCAGGTCCACAACCATGACGTGGATAAGAACTGATGAATAATGCCACATCAACATTCATGATATGCTGAGGCTCAACCAACACAAATACGATGAGCTCAACGCTCTCAAAAGCTGCAATAACCCTTCAAACATAATTAGAATAAAAAATATGATCAGCACTCTGAGACAATACGAATTCATCTTAACTCGATGAAGAAAAATGTCAAGGATTAAAATATTAAAAAAAAAATATATATTCAGAATTTCTCCTGAAGCTATAAAATTCAACAAAACTTTCATTCTCAATGTGCATACATATTATATTCATATTCAAATTATAAGAAAAATGCCAAAAGGTTCCAAGTTTTAACCATGAAATGACATAAATTGTAAACAATAAACATAGAAAAATATAATAATATATCTGTCCATAATCAACAAATGGTAGGTCTAAGAGTTTAAATCAAGTAGATTTGATGCCCTAACATCGTCTTTCAAGTGTTGTTCACTCCTTGACCATTTGCTTCTTCTCTTGCTACTCTTCTCATTCTTTGCAATGTGAAATTGATTTTTTTCCCTTTTGTTTGGCTATTTTATGCTTAGATTAGGGTTTGGTATTGTTTAATGTGGTTTGGGTGTCCTTGTGGGCATGACCAACCTTTTTTTTCATATTAAAAAATGTGTTTTTTTAAAAGTTGCCTACCAAAAGTGGTCTGGGCCGTAGGGGACGACCTCAAGTCCCTGGGACGGCCAGGGGATGCCTAGGAGTCCCTTGGCCATTCTGGGGGCTTTTGGCCATACCCTATGTCCCTGGCCACTCTCAAAGCCGTCTTGGAAATGTTTTTGGAATTCTGCACAAATTGGGGACAGGCAGGGTACTTCAAAATGCCGTCCCAGCGTCCCCGTACCATCCACGGTACGGGAATGAGGGTGAAAGCACAGGGGACGCGTCCCCGTGGAGCATAGATCTATAGATATATACACCACAAGTGCTTGTGAGAATGTAGGGTGCTGAGAAGGGCTGATCTGAAATAATGTCAGACTGCTGTATTATGCCTGATCTGAAGATTAATTCCTTTGATGTATTTTCTGTTAGACTTCTATGAGTCAATCTTAGATTTATTTGCTCGTGTTGAATGCTTCAATCTTCCTGATTGACCTTCCTTGATGTAATTGTATTGGCTTGCTGATTGTTTTTGATTTGATGATGCTCCTTGTCCTTCCCGTAGTCTTCCTTATGTACCGTCTATTGAAGGCATGCATCCCTTTAGGATGGTTGTCCCTTGTGAGGGGACATGACTGCTTGTCAATCTTTAATTGATTGCTTAACTAAAAATTAGTTGTTCTGATTGCACCCTTTGGTTATTATTGGAAAACACATTTTGATTAAGATTGCTATTCTTAAGGATCGTTGTAATATGAACTAAGGATTGCAACTTAGATAATGATCGCTGTCCTTTATAATTGCTAATGCTGCTTGCAGTTATCTATATAGCTGTTACTGTTCACAAATCCATTCATCTGTTTATAATAGATGTTTCTTTCGTGGCGGGGGCATGATAGTCTGCCCTTCCCAAATTTGCTTGCCCTCAAGCAACTAAAGTTTTGGATGATTGAAGATCTCTTCTCCCACCCATGTATTATCTTCCATAGGCAGGCCTTTCCATTTGATCAGGAATTCAGGAATAGTCTTATTCCCTAATTGGTTCCCCCTCATATTGAGAACAACTTTAGGCTCCAAGATTAGTTTACCTTTGCCATCAAGTGGAAGTAACTCCACATATGGGGCAATGTGTTGCCCTAGGACTTTCTTGAGTCAGGACACATGAAAGACATTGTAAATACTGTTGTTTTAAGGCAGCTTCAATTCATAAGCTACTTTGCCTATCTTCCTTAAGATCTGATACGGCCCTTAAAACCGTTGTTTTAGTTTTTTTGCTCCGCTTATCTTGATTGAAGATTGCTTATATGGCTGTAGATGCCAGAATACCAAGTCTCTAACGTCAAATGTTCTCTCGGTGCGGTTGCAATCAACATAGACCTTTTGTTGATTCTGTGCTTGATGCAAATTGTCTTTGAGGGTATTTATGATGTCCATACTTTGTTGCACAAAATCTTTAGCCCCTGGTTTCAGCTTTCTTGTAAAATTAAACTTCTGAAGGAGGTTGCCTCATAACTATACAATGCCTTGAAGGGACTCATCCTGATCAACATGTCTTGAGTGGTATTGTAGTAATATTCACTCCATGCGTTCTGTTGGCCAGTGACATAATTTCTCAAGTATCTTTTCACCCACTTGTTAACAATCTCGATTTGTCCATTCGTTTTAGGGTGATAACTTGTGCTGGGTGTAAGTTCAATCCCTGCTAAGCGGAAGAGTTCTTGCTGGAATATGCAAAGGAATCAGCTATCTCAGTTGCTGACAATGTTTCTTGGAAGACCATGTAGTGTAAAAACTTCTTTGAAGAACACCTTGACTATTTGTGGAGCTCGATACTCAGTGGATATTGCTATGAAATGTGTGTACTTGGTGAGCTGATCCACTACTACATAGATGCAATCCTTCCATTGAAATTTAGATAAGCCTGTTATGAAGTCCATAAAGATGCTTTCCCATTTTTGATTTGGAATGGGTAAAGGTTGTAGATCTATTGGGTGGCTTTGCTCATTTTTGTTTCTTTGATAGGTTATGCATTCTTGTATATGCTTTACGACATCTTTCTTGAGGCCTTTCCAAGTGTATTTCTCCCTTATTTATTGTAGGTTTTATAGTACCCTTGGTGGCTGGCTAATGGATTGTCGTGGTATTCCTTAATGATTTTAACCCTCATCTTTGAATTGGGTACAAGGAATATTCTATTTTTATATAGGATAAGCTCTTCTACTACTTTGTATTCTTCATTGGGTAAATTGCCTTCTAGGATAACATTAGCGTGTGGGTCTTTGACATATTCGGCAATGATATTGTCTTCCAATCTGCAATGATGCTTGTTATGGAGTTCAATGGGGCTGTCATGATAAAGCATCTGCAACAACATTATTTGCCCCTTTTATGTACTCAATATCAACATTGTAAGCTTGTATCTTGCTTACCCACTTGTTTCTCGTTTAGATCTTTTTGATTCATGAAGAACCTCAAGCTATTGCGATCTATCTTAACATTGAATTTCCCACAAACCAAGTATTGTCTGAACTTGGTTAAGGCATGCATGATGGCCAACATGTCTTTATCATAGATGAAATAATGTTTCTTGGTCTCCGTGAGCTTATGATTTTTAAATGTGACGGGATGTTTATTTTGCACAAGGACCACACCAATACCTTCCTCGGAAGCATCATTGCAATTCGAAAGGTAATGTAAAATTGGGGATGGCTAAAATGGGACATGAGTTCATTACTTCCTTTAGTTTTTTGAAGGCCCATTAAGTCACTTCATTCCATACAAAGGCCCCCTTTTTGGTTGAATCTGTGAGTGGGGTGGTGTTGATGCGAGTTTTATGACCACTTCAACATGTAGAATGAAACACTTATTGAGTATTTTGGGATGAAATACCAAATATCAAATCCTCTCTTGAATAAGAAAGATTAGATGCTAAACAATGTATATGATTGTGTGATCAACTAAGACAATCTCAAGATTCCTTCTAATTGTGGACTTAACTCAGTTCTGTGATGTGATTTGCTTTGCTGCTAATCAGTTGGGGACTTATGCTATTCATTCAATGGACTTCAACTTTTCAAGTGCGAATGATTTGGCAATGATCGGTCTTCAACTATTTCCAATCCGTTCATTCAATGGACTTCAAGTTTGCAAATGCGAATGGTTTGGCAATGATGGGTCTTCAACTACTTCTAATAAAAAAGATTGTAAATAGAAATGGGGTTAGAAAACTAGTTTAACTCTACAATGTAAGAGACTAGTTTAACTCTACAATGTAAGAGACTATTGATGGTGAGGTGGAACTCTAACTAGTCCTTGCTTCACTAAATCAACTACGCATAGGAGGGTGGTATCTTTTAAGGATGCGTGAATGATTTTCATATTGTCAACACTCATTCAAATACACAAGTATGGTGCAATCCAAATGAAAAGTTAAATGTTTGCAACAAGTTTAGACCAACCTTACATTGCTACTTGCAATTAACAAGTACCAAAAGGTATGAACATAAGTTTCACCATAATTCACCAACAAAAATATCTTCCATTCATCTACTTCTACTCAATATAATTGAAAATCCTAATCTAAGTGAGGAAACGTAGAAACCACGCAATACTCCAAAACTTCGCAAACATTCACCATGATAACAACAATGAAGAAGGAATAATTTTGGCACTATATTAGCAACAATATCTGCAAGTCCCTTTCTACTCTAGCTAATCTAATGAGTTACAAATGAGAAGGCCTTGCCTTATTTAGTTTTTCCAAGTACAATGAACGACCAAGATTGATTCAAGACCAAGGGCCAAGATTATGCCAACCCAACCCTATTGTAACTACCAACTACAAACATAAATGCTTATCCATTTACAATGAAGCACCACTTTGTGGGCCAATGAGAAAATTACATAGCTTTTGTGAACCAATAAGAAAATGAGTTAGGTAGAAACATTAAATGTCCTCTACATGTACACTTGTGAAAAGTTGATTGGATACTCTTGGACACGTGAAATTGGAATTTTCTGATTGGTTGAAGATGAACGGGCACCACCTCAGCGTGCTTATCTTATAAACTTCATCAATTCCTTGGAGATAAAGTAATATCTCTTGATACTCAACATTATCAAGCCCTTAGTTGATCATGATGCTGTTAGAAATAACTGAGGGGGGGGTGAATCAGTGGCCTCAAAAATATTCTAATAAATCAACCCAAAAACTTAGTATCACAATATTAAGCCTCTAGTTATCTTCAGTCCTACAACATGAATGCCTTCAAATAAACTTATTACATAACTACCTGCTCGGAGTTCACTGTTAAACCTTTTTCTTAATGTTTACCGATTAGCAGTCTTTCATTTACCGAAAAACAGTAAATTGCTTAGTGTATACCGATCAATCCAGATTAGTTATGTGTAATGCAAAACAGTAAGGTAATGACTCATAAACACATTGACACATGGATTTTTAATGTGGAAACTCTGTTAAGGGAAAAACCACTTGGGACCGGTAACCCAAAATTTTCACTCTTCTGAAATGAGCTCGGTGAAGAGCCAACCTTGTTAAAGATTACAAACACACTGTTAGGTGTGACCTTGTTAGAGGATTTAAATAGAATAGTTTGTCACTTGATATCTGACATCTCTATGCTACCTTCTCTGACCAAACCTAGTGTAGTTTGTCCAATGGTATCTGACATCTCATGCTATCTTCATGATCAAACTTTTTGATACTCCTTGGGATGTATCTCAATATAGAAAGGATTGTTAAGTCCTGCTTGATTAAGAGACTTTCTGAATCAATGATTAAACTGGTAAATGATATGTTCACACATACAACTTAGACTTGCAGATTTTCAGATCTATTGTAAGCTCATAATACCTTTATGATCAATGTATCTTTTCAATACCTTTGCTCCACTTCTTTCTGCTCGGTGATGCTGTGCTTCTTTGTTGCTCGGTGTCCGCATAAATCTTTAGCTCTTTCCTCAACTTGATTGATCAGGACTGTATGAAGTTGTTCTTCATCAATTTCTCTTTAGCATCCTTCTTTTTCATTCACTCCCCTAATTCATAATGAATTAGATTGTCTCTTTATAGACATGATATCACCGTTTCTCACTTCTTGATTTTCTTGTTCTTGGCGTGATTCGCAATTTTAGCCAATCTTGCTTTAAAGCTTTACTTAAGTTTTATCCCTTAGATTTCTCCATGACAACTGGATAAAACAACTTTAAATCTTTTACTTATCTCTGGCTTTAACTTGTCGATGAAAACAATGTTAACAACCTATTAAGTCTATCTTTAGCTCTGCCAGCTAAGTATTTTGTCGTTTCTGAACTTCAGTTCCTTTCAGTGTTTTAACTCTTTGATAGCTCCGGTCAACACTTCAGTTCTCCTCGGGCTTCTCCGTCGGGGTTGTCTGTCCGTCAGGCAGCACTGCAAAGTTCTGCTTGTTGGGTAACATTGTAATTTTGCTCGTCGGTAATGCTTGTGATTTTGCTCGTCGGTAATGCTCGTCGGTTTTCTTGCTCGGGCATCACTGTGACTTTGCTCTCGGGTTTCTTTGTCCGTCGGGTTCCACTATCCATCGGTGTCTGTAGTCACTTAGTGAATGCTAGTCTTTTATGCATTACTGAGAGCATAATCTTTATCTCTTTGATTCTCTGAAGTCTTTGACACTTTGTATATAACTGATTAGATTATATCAAGTTGACATCAATGACAATACAATCCATTAACTGATTTAATGTCTTGCATTATCTTTCTGCATTTTGGTGATTACCAACTTAACATCTTCAAACATTCAATCAGTTATATGTCATCAATCTGTCCCTTTGGCATTGATGGCAACATACTACATTATCACACTATATGATTACAAATATAATATGAAATATATCAAGTGTAGTTCATCAATCTCTCTCTTTATAACTAATACAAATGTCTGGCTCTCGGTAAGCTCATATAACTTAGATTTGTTTCTTGCAGAGTGTGTTTCTTCAATCTTTAATCCCTTTACTGGATCGATGTTGCAGCTTCTGTCTCTGTTTCTGAGATGTGCTCTGCCTTGACTGTTCCTCTCCTTGATCATCTCTTTTTCCTTTGACAACAATCTCTCTCTTAGTATGTGTTCTGTCCTTTTTGTTACTTCTCTCTCTTTGATGGATATTTCATATGTAATCAATCTCTCCCTTTGGATGATGATTAACTCTCCTTTAGAATTCTTAGGAACTTCTCTCCATGGATAATGATATAATCTCTTCCTGATAATGAGATAATCTCTCCCTTATAATTCCTGATAATGAGATAATCTCTCCCTTTGACAACAATGTCAAACAATTCTTCCATATCATCTTCCATCCCTTTTTATAATATACTCCTTGAATTTCCCTATCCATCAACACTACATTGACTTTGGTGTTCAGTGCAAATTTGTACCTTGCTATGTACAAATGTATCTTTGTAGTCCATCTCTGGGCTTGCATCAATATGAATGATCTTTTGATTTGTGTGTAGGTTGATGCAACCTCCTAGTCAACTTACTGACTGATAGACAAGGGTTGGACCCCTAGTCTCTGTCTCAGGTACTCAAATGTATCTTTCAACAATGACTTGGTAAATATGTCAGCTAATTGTTCCTTTGATTGAACATATTCTAGTATCACCTCTTTTGCTTGCACTTGTTCTCTTAAATAGTGATATTTGATGGCAATATGCTTAGTCTTAGCATGCATGATTGGATTCTTTGATATGTTTATTGCACTGGTATTATCACAATATATAATCACTGGTTCAAAAATTTCATATTCATACCTTTCAGTAATTGTTTGATCCATGCAATATTAGAGCAGTTTGCAACAACAACCACATATTCTGCTTCTGCAGTAGATTGTGAGATACATCCTTGCTTCTTGTTGATCCATGTGACAAGTCTGTCACCCATGAAGAATGCTCCTCCAGTTGTGCTCTTTCGGTTATCAATGTTTCCAGCCCAATCAACATGTGTATAGACTTGTAGCTCAAATTTTCCTTCTCTTTTATACCATAAGGCATAGTCCTCGCTGTTCTTTAGATATATCAAAATTCTCTTGACAACAGTCATATGTGATTCTTTGGGATTAGCAGAGAATCTTGCAACTATTCCAATTGCATGTGCAATATTTGGTCTAGTATGAACAACATACATTAGTTTGCCAATCATTGATCTATACAAGGTTTGATTTACCTCATTTGATTTGTCTTCCTTTGTCAGCTTACATCCGATTGCCATAGGTGTTCCAACTGGTTTGGAATCCTCCATCTTGAATATCTTCAGCACTTCCTTAATGTATTTGGACTGAGTGATATATATGTCTGCATCTTGTTGAAGAATCTGTAGACCAAGAAAGAATTTGATCTCCCCAAACATAGGCATTTCAAACTCTTTGCTCATTTCATTAGCAAAGAATTTGCATAACATTTCATTTCCCTCAAAAATGATATCATCAACAAATATTTCAATAATTGGAATATTACCATCGGTATCTTCTTTTAAGTACAAATTACTATTTTCACGTGTTCTTACAAATTCAATGCTAATGAGATAGGAGTGAAGTCTCTCATACCAAGCTCTAGGTGCTTGTTTCAATCCATAAAAGGCTTTATGTAGTCTACATACCATGTTTCTTTTCTCTTCTCTGGATCAACAAACCCTTATGGTTATTCAATGTATACCTCTTCTTCTAGTATTCCATTTAGGAATGCAGATTTGACATCCATCTGGTATACCTTGAATCCTTTGAATGCAGCATAAGCATCAAGAATTCTTACTCCTAGTCTAGCAACGGGTGCAAAAGTTTCACCATAATCAATACCTTCTTCTTGTGCATACCCCTTGCATACTAATCTTGCTTTGTTTTTTGTGACTTCTCCATTCTCATTCAGCTTGTTTCTGAATATCCATTTGGTACCGATGACATTCTTGTCATCTGGTCTCGGTACTAGTGTCCATGTATTGTTCTTCTCAATCTATTCTATTTCTTCATTCATAGCACTGACCCATTCCTCATTTTCAAGTGCAGTGTTAACAAATTTAGACTCAAAATCACAAAGTAAACATTTAGTGTTTAGTGACTTCTTGTTCTCATTCCAACCTTCTTGTCTCCTATGATATGATTTTGTGGATGATGTCTTCTGACATACTTGGCAAGTTTCGGTTCAACTCTTTGTCCATAATTCTAATCATCATCTTGTCCTTCATTCTGATCTCCATTGCTCGGTACATCATCTTGAGTATTTTCTTATTTTCGGTAATTGCAGCTTGATGCTCGGGTGCAATGTTCTGTTGCTCTGGAGCGATACACTGTTGCTTGGATAGAGTGTCAAGTTCTTCAGTGTAAACAAACCTGTTGTAGTCTTCTGGTTCTTTTATGCTTTCCTTATCATTCTTCTCTGCAAATTCATCTATTCTTACATTTGCACTTTCAATGATTTTGTTAAGACATTTATAAGCCTTACTTTTGGTGGAATACCCTAGAAAGATACTTACATCACTTTTGGAGTCGAGCTTTCCATTTCTACCATCTTTCGAAATATAACATTGACTACCAAAGATTCTGAAGTAACTTACATTGGGTGTGTAACCATACCAAAGCTCATAGGGTGTCTTCTTTGTGTCCTTCAATTGTACTCTGCTCAATGTGTAGACAATAGTACTGACAACTTCCCTACAGAAAGTTTGAGTGATGCTTTTCTCAAACATCAATGTTCTTGCATAGTCAATAATTGATCTGTTTCTCCTTTCAACAATTCCATTTTGTTGTGGTGTTCTCGGTGCATAAACCTATCTTTTAATTCCATGCTCATTACAGAAATTAGTGAATTCATTTGAAATAAATTCCCCTCCTCTATCTGACCTTAAGCATTTCAAATCTTTACCACTTTGTTTTTCCACCATAACCTTGTACCATTTAAACATCTTGAATGCTTCTGATTTATCTTTTAAAAACATAACTGTCATCATTCTAGAATAATCATCTACAAAGAGAATGAAATACCTATCACCATAGTAACTCTTTGGCCTCATGGGTCCACATAGATCAGTTTGGACTAATTCTAGAATTGCATTAGATGTATGAGCTTTACTTTTGAAACTAGACTTTGTCATTTTATCTTTTTGGCAATTCTTACACATGATATGCTCGGGTTTAGACATTTTTGGTAAGCCTTTTACTTTTCTTTTATTGCTTATCTTTATAATGTTGTCAAAATCTACTTGACACAATCTCTTATGCCACAACCATATGTCTTCGTTTCTAGCCATTAAACAAGTGGTGTTGATGTCATCAAGATAGAAAATGTTACCTTTTGTCTGTTCACCAGTTCCGATCAACCTTCCTGATTCATTGAAGATCTTTGCCTTCTTATTCTCAAATGCTACTCAGTGACCTGTGTTATTCAGCTGTGAAACACTTAACATATTATAATTCAGTCCTTTTACCTAGTAAGCATTCTCACATTTGATCAGGTTATTCAACATTATAGTTCCTTTACCTTCAACTGGGCAAGGTGTGTCATTACCCATTCTTACTGAACCACCATTATAGTACTCAAAAGTTTCAAACTTTTGTTTATCACCAGTCATGTGGTGAGTGCAACCACTATCTATGATCCAGACATCATTCTTACTAACCTTAGATATGAGTGCAGTCTCTACATACCTATCTTCTTCTTCTTCTTCTTCTTCTTCTTCTTCATCATCCTTCATGGCTACAAATACCATCTCTATGTCTTCTTCAGATTCGGTGTCAATATCATCTGCTCTGTTCTCAGCCAAGTAACAAGCTTTCTTTCCTTTGTTCTTGTAGTCTCGGGTATCTCTCCTGTCAGATTGTCGGTTGCTTCGGTAATCTCTGTTATCACCTCGGTCAAACTTCTTTTCATATGATCTGTCATTACTTCTGTCATCTTTTCTTCTGTTAGGACATCTTGCCGCAAAGTGACCAACCTCTTTATAATTAAAACATACAAGTGGTAATTTACCTTTGCATCTACCTTTGCCTCTCTGCAATCTTCTTGCCATTAGTGTTTCAATCTCATCAAGTCCTTGATCCTCATTATCACTTTCACTATCATTTCTAATAGTGTGTCTATGACTTGACTTACTAATTTTCAAAGAAGATTTGAATGCAGACTCCATAGATGGTAGGACACTATTATCAAAGTTATTCATCTCAAATGAAATCAGTCTACCAATCAGACTATCAAGAGAAACAGTATTGTTTGCAACTGCTCTCATTTCTTGTATAGAAAATACTCTAATAACATATACAGGCAGTAAGGTTCTTAGGATTTTACTTACCACTGTCTCTTCTTCAAGTACACCTCCAACTCCTTGGATAACATTGACTACCTCTTTTATTCTGCAGTTATACTGAGTGATATTTTTTGCTTCTTTCATCCTTAGGTCATCAAACCTCCCTCTTAGGCTTTCTGCCTTGGCTCTTAGTACATTAACATCTCCTCCATGCTCTAGGTTCAATTTATCCCACATTTGCTTTACAAAGGTGCAGGTTTTGACATCTTCAAACTCAGCATTAGAGAGTGAGGAAGCAAACTCTATCATCATGCAATTATGCTCATGCTTTTCTCTCAATTGCTCAAGAGTGTGAGGTCCTGTAGGCAACACATATTCAGTATCAAGGTGTTGAGTAACGTCATTACCAATACCTGATAGGTGGAGTCTTATTCTGCTTTGCCATGATGCAAAGTTGTTTTTATTCAACTTGGGCACATCTCGCTTGTTCATCTTGTGATCTTTTGCTTGAGCTATTAAACTCCCTTTCTAAGCACACAAGCTCTGATACCAACTATTAGAAATAACTGAGAGGGGGGGGGGGGGGGGGAAANGGGGGGGGTGAATCAGTGGCCTAAAAAATATTCCAATAAATCAACCCAAAGACTTAGTACCACAATATTAAGCCTCTAGTTATCTTCAGTTCTACAAGATGAATGCCTTCAAATAAACTTATCAAATAACAACTGCTCGGAGTTCATTGTTAAACCCTCTTCTTAATGTTTACCGATTAACAGTCTTTCATTTACTGAAAAACAGTAAATTGCTTAGTTTATATCGATCAATCCAGATTAGTTGTGTAATGCAAAACACTAAAGTAATGACTCATAAACACATTGACACATGAATTTTTAACGTGGAAACCTTGTTAAGGGAAAAACCACTTGGGACTGGTAACCCAAAATTTTCACTCTTCTGAAGTGAGCTCGGTGAAGAGCCAACCCTGTTAAAGGTTACAAACACACTATTAGGTGTGACCTTGTTAGAGGATTTAAATAGAATAGTTTGTCACTTGATATCTAGCATCTCTATGCTACCTTCTCTGACCAAACCCAGTGTAGTTTTTTCAAATGGTATTTGGCATCTCATGCTATCTTCATGATCAAACTTTTTGATACTCTTTGGGATGTATCTCAATATAGAAAGGATTGTTAAGTCCTGCTCGGTTAAGAGACTTTCTGAATCAATGGTTAAACTGAAACAATAAATGATCTGTTCACACATACAACTTAGACTTGCAGATTTTCAGATCCATTGTAAGCTCATAATACCTTTCTGATCAATGTATCTTTTCAATACCTTTGCTCCACTTCTTTCTGCTCGATGATGCTGTGCTTCTTTGTTGCCCGGTGTCCGCAGAAATCTTTAGCTCTTTCCTCAACTTGATTGATCAGGACTGTATGAAGTTGTTCTTCATCAGTTTCTCTTTAGCATCCTTCTTTTTCATTCACTCCCCTAATTCATAATGAATTAGATTGTCTCTTTATAGACATGATATCACCGTTTCTCACTTCTTGATTTTCTTGTTCTTGTCGTGATCTGCAATTTTAGCCAATCTTGCTTTAAAACTTTACTTAAGTTTTATCCCTTAGATTTCTCCATGACAATTGGATAAAACAACTTAAATCTTTTACTTATCTCTGGCTTTAACTTGTCGATGAAAACAATGTTAACAATCAGTTAAGTCTATCTTTAGCTCTGCTAGCTAAGTATTTTGTCGTTTCTGAACTTCAGTTCCTTTCGGTGTTTTAACTTTTTGATAGCTTCGGTCAACACTTCAGTTCTCCTCGGGCTTCTGCATTGGGGTTGTCTGTCCGTCGGGCATCACTGCAAAGTTCTGCTCGTCGTGTAACACTGTAATTCTGGCCGTCCGTAATGCTTGTGATTCTGCTCATCGGTAATGCTTGTCGGCTTTCTTGCTCGGGCATCACTGTGACTTTGCTCTCGGGTTTCTCTGTCCGTCGGGTTCCACTTACCGTCGGTGTCTGTAGTCACTTAGTGAATGCTGGTCTTTTATGCATTACTGAGAGCATAATCTTTAGGTCTCTGATTCTCTGAAGTCTTTGACACTTTGTAGATAACCGATCAGATTATATCAAGTTGACATCAATGACAATACAATCCATTAACTGATTTAATGTCTTGCATTATCTTTTTGCATTTCAGTGATTACCAACTTAACATCTTCAAACATTCAATCAGCTATATGTCATCAGATGCCTTGTTTTCCCAAATTGTTTATCTTCATGAATTTACTCCATCTTCTTGAAAATCTTCTTGTTGCGATTGTTTGAACTTGCTTTTGCTCGAAATCTTGATGTTTTGGCCCTGGTCTTGTAAGAGTGATGTAATGCTTCAAGGAGTTGGAACTTTCCAATTGAACTTGGATTTCCGAAGGAAATTCAAGTTGTGATAACCTGTAGACCTAGTTATTCCTTGCTCATTGAGTAAGTTTGATCCTTGAATTCTATCCTAAAGTGTGAATATTGCCCTTGTCCATGCTTGATCCCTTTTGATGCCCTAATGAATAACTTATGAGTTGAAGCTTGAATTTTCCATTTTGTACTTGCTTTAAGTCTTGAACTTGATCTTGCCATAGTCCTTCCTTGCTCTCGAGCATCCCCCGTTTTTCCTTGCAAAAAAAGAGAAAAAAACTTATTAAGCTCACAAAATAGTAAGTGCAAATGACATTGAGAAAATCTGAAAGTCCACAACACAAATTAAATGCAATGCATAATGTCAAGGGGGACAAAAAGTCTGATTTTTATGCAATTCAGGACTTTTATAACGTATTACACAATACATTACATGTAAAGGTGCTCAAAAACCCCAATTTTAATGCATTTTGGGATTTTTGGAATGATTTGCAGACGACTTTACATGTAAGGAACCTTCCAATAGAGCTTTAAAGCTTCGACATATAAAGGAAAGGGTAAAAACTTATCAAAACTAATCGAAATAAAAATACTATCCTTTGGCAACAAAAGGATGTTAAAATAAAATGTTTACGAAAACAATCGATTTTTGTTTTGAAAAAATGCTTTTAATCAAAATTTCGTTGGTTTGATCTTTGATTTCACCAAAACGAAATCAACGACAACAATTGGCTCTAACTGGGGAACACCTCTTGTTCATTTTTGGAAACGACGAGAGATGTAGAATCCAGTTCTCTAAGTGCCTTCTTCCATTCCATTGGGCTATAGATGATGCAGCCGACTAAGACAAGGCTCACTAAAACAAGACAACCTTGTGCAAGTGCATTTATTGGAATAATGAAAAACTATCCTAAGCTAGACTATCCAACCATGGAAACCTTCTCAAACAAACACATTCATTGGCTCAGCAAAATAGCTGCCCTTCTTCAACAGCTTGTGATGCTTGACATGATCCCCAACATTTAGGTACAAATGCAGTACGAAAAGTTGTGCCATGACTTCATACACAACTCCTTTTATGAAATGAACAAACTCACTTGTGTCCTGAAATAGTTCAAATGCACCATTGCTTCAAAATAAACCCATGAATCTAGATTGCTCCTGTTGAACTGCAAATGTATGTGTGGCTTCACCCTCAAGAGTATCTTCATGCTCAGGTACAAGTGGAATTTCAAACTTCCCGTTGGCTTCCAACCAAGCAAGATGTCATATTGGACATCCTCTTGATAGGACAGGCCGATTACTTCTTGATTGATTCATCCACCATGGCAACCTCATGCTGATAAGAATGATTTACCTCATGTGATTATGGCGAAAACACGACATTGCGAATGAAAGAATGAATGTAGTTCAAAGTGTGAAAGTTCACGTAATTGGAACAAAAAGTTACGATTATGAGGGATAAACATAAGGTTTTATGTGAAATTGGGGTTTTTGACCCTAATTGCAAATGAGATTGCATAGTAAGTTACCATATTCGCTCCTCCCTACTGGAATTCGAGATTCGGTTCGCACTAAATTCGGATGCGGTGCAAATTCGTCCTAAATTCGGCTGCAAACTGTGAAATTTGCCAAAAAGTCTCTCAGATGGACTCGGGAGGACTTATGGACAAATTTGAAAGACTTTTGAAATAGACGCAGGAATCCGGAACGGATTTTGGGCGAATTTTTAGGTGACACAACTCACGTGTTTACTGCTTCTCAAATCGTGGCATCTAGTCCGCTCTTTTCAAACTCCCCGCCAATTTTCCTAGAACACACAAAATTCACCAGCCAGGAGACGTTTAACCCGCAACCAAGTTCTCTGCTTCGACCAGTAGCGAGTTTGCGGTAATTGAGGAGAAATAGACAAAAACA
>MU227427.1:458453-470936 GCA_018584345.1 Thuja plicata
TGACATGTTAAATGTATGGAATCTATGAATATACGTACATATATAAATTTATAATATATATATATATATTTGAAAAATGTCTATATATATACCCGTGGAACTAGGATCCGGCCCAAAAAATTTTTTGCTGAATCCCCGAACCCGAACCCGAACCAGAATCCGAACCAGAACCAGGATCAGCTACTTAGATGATATATATATATATAAATATATAATATATATATAATTCCCATGTCATTTTTATTTTCATATATATAGATATGGTAATTCTTATATTCCAAAGTATATTGGACCATTCAGTCATATAATCAATATACATATATTAGATAGATGTATATATCTTATTGTATATATATGCTGTGTATATGTCAGTTTATATATATATATATATATATATATATATATATAATTTCACTATTATTAATATATATAAGTACTGTACATAATATATCAGTCTATATATATTTCTGACTTCAGTATTATAACAGAAAATTAATACTAAGTGTGTATATATATTAGACTATATATATATAGAGGTCTCTTAATTCTTAATAGTTTTTGATACAATAATCTGTAGACCAGTATTGATTTATAAATAATTTATATTATACCAATGTGCTGTCAGACAATGCTGCCAGAAATAGAATATGCTTAATATGCTTTATTTTCCCTTATACTTTCGAATCCAAGCCAGATACAAGGTTATCATCTGCTCAGAATCCCAAAATATATATATTATAATCCATTGATTCCCCACCTTCACACACTTTATAACTAACATATATATCTTCATGATTATCGAAAGTACATATCCTTATGAAAGACATCTCTTTAGAAACATCGTGTCTTTTAGCACACACCTCTTTAAATCGAAGTATTCCTAATCGCACATCTTTATATAATAGTTGTTGTTAGCTTTAATTCAATCTTTTAACATTTTAATTGATGCTTATATCCTTAGTAATTATACTTCTTGTTTTCTTTTTATCAATTTGCACTTCTTACATCACTAACCGATGCCTAATCCATTTTTCTGATGATCGCTGTAGTCGCTGCATATTTTGTCTGAGATTCTTTCAGTCCTCTTTAATATATACTAAAGCACTCCTTGTATAATCGGCCGCAAATCATAATATATATGACAGATAATAATGAATCAATGTTTGCTATAATTAATCGGTTGCTGTGCTATATTAGTCAGTTATATTATTAATGACCAATAAAAAATATATTTAACGATATTAACTGCTGATAAATATATTAAACTATTTTAATTGATCATGGATCACGAAATAGTTATAATTTTATTTATTGATTTTATATAATTTATTTATTTATTATTATTTATTTAATTTATTATTTATTATTATTTCATCAAATCTTTATTTAAAAGGGGGACATGCCGTTTCTCCACCATCCATTTCTCTATCCATGTCTGTGGACATTGCTCTTGCTGCTCTATTCTGACCTTTGGCACCTATTTCAGGCTTAAATGAAATTAATTCACTACAGCCGCTTGATCTAGCAATGGATATAATCGCCAAGTAATCTTCTACTTTTTGTCACAAAAAACTTCGCAAGGAATTTATATCTTGCTCTGATAAAGTTTGATCTGTAAAAAAGTGATGGAGGTTACTTCAATCTGTTCTCTATCTACAAATTTAGTGTATACCAGCACAGTAAGCTCTTAGTAAAACCATAAAAACAAGTGCAACACTTAAATCAATCAGTCTAAATTATGCAAACAAACATGACAACTATTGGAAAATGATTTAATGATGAAAACTACTAGATGCAAGCAATGCAAATGGAATTGAAGAGAGTACACCTGGAGAAACCCTTAAATGGAAAAAAAATTCCTATATCTAGAACTCCCAGCCGTTCTAGACTGTATCTATATCTACATGTTTTAAAAAGAAACAAATATCAAGAAAAATTAAAAAAAAGTGTTACAACCATAGGCTACCACTACTTGTTAAAAAAATAGGAAAAATAAAAATCACAAAAGCTAGTAATTTAAACCTAGGTGACCAATGCTTGTAAGACGAGGAACAAAAAAAATAGAAAACAATATTAAACTTTATTGAAAGAAGGAACAAAAAAATAGAAAATGATATTAAAATTTTTCAAAAAAAGAAAAAAAGTTCTTGTGGAGCTTGGAAAGAAATTTAAAAAAACTTACAAAGTTGCAAAGATTTTCCTTGTTGCACCTATCTAACACTCTTGAGGCGAAGGAATAATGAGGGCCCTATGATTGAACATAAAATAATTGCAGCCTGCAATGAGTAGAAATCAAGTTTTTGGCAAGTGAGGAACGAGAGTTAGGAATGTATTTTTTCTTTTGTTTTGTTTGTTAGTAGACTTAGAAGTCACTTTTTAGGGTTTATTTTTTTCTGTTTTTTAAGGAAGCCTGGCAAGACTCAAATTGGGAGCAAATCCCAAACCAGATTGGTTGGGGTTTGTTCACAGTTTCTAGTGAATTTGTCATTTAGAGTAGAAAGTAGTAGTCTGGTAGTCCTAAAAGGTCAGCTTTGTGAGGTCATTGTATTCATACTGTTGTTCATAATCTTGATTTGATCATTTATTGTAAAGCTTGTGAAGCATACTCAATAATGGTGCAACAATTGCTCCAATTTGAAATCTCCAATAAGAGAGCGTCCCTTGGGAATTTGTTTTTTTGGGACATTGCAAAATGCTTCAAACTTTGCAAATCTTGTACTTTGTTGAATCAAAGGGTTAATGTAAATCTTTAACCCACTTATTGTAAAGCTTGTCAAGCATACTCAATAATGGTGCAACAATTGCTCCAATTTGAAATCTCCAATAAGAGAGCGTCCCTTGGGAATTTGGTTTCTTGGGAAATTGCAAAATGATTCAAATGTTGCAAATCTTGTACATTGTTCAATCAAAGGGTTAATGTAAATCTTTACACACTTAGCTAAGGTGCTCTATGATGAATGGTTGGTAAGGCATGACACTTGCTTGAGGTTTTGCAAATGGGGTAGCAAGTTAAACAAGCTTGATCTTGGGGGAAGCTGCATGGTTAAGCACTTTTGAGTTAGAAAAGTATTGGGATGAGTGACCACCTGAGAAGTCTTGATGTTCTTGTGAACCATTACTTATGAAATATGGGTCAATGAATTGGACTCAAAAGTTGTGCTGTTGAATCTTGATAAAACATAACAAAAATATAACCTGTTTCACAATTACTTGTTGGGTCCATCGCATCTAAACATGAGTTGTTTACACATCAACTTGGATTATCCATAATCTTGTATACATTTTAATACAATTTCTGTAGTTGTATAACTTTCCACTTTCCTATCTTAAGAACATAATAAAGACAAATACAGTGAACTTAGGTAACATTGCATGGAGAACAATAACATCACTGTAATTCATCTCATTCCTTTTTTTGTGTGCTAATGTTGCAATGTACTACTTACTACAAGCTTTGGGCTTAGGACATTTTGGAGGTTTTTTTTTTAATTCTATCACGAGGGTGTAGTCCCCACTGCCTTGGGCCACCTTTAATGCTATGGGTGTTTTGGGGGTTTCGAGACTCAAAGGGTACTTCCTCCTAATGTTGTAATTTTTTTTTGTTAGTTTTTGATGTCCCATGGACATTTCAGGATATATTTGACATCTTCAAGGTATTTCCTATTTTAAGGCGGTATTTGGTGAAATCCAATTTTCTGAGACATTGAGGGATGTCTCAAGTCTCTAAGGGCATGCTGGGGATGTTCAAACATTCTCCATATCAACCCTATAAGGAAAAATATTTGTTTTGTAAAAATATAAACAAAATGGGATATTTTTAAGTATTTTTTAATGATCATCAAGAATTAGACAATTAGATATTCATATGCACTATTTCGTATTGTTTTTTCAGTTCTCGCTCAATTTTGGATGTCCACTTTCAATTCCAAATGTTGAATGTTCATTCGTCAATGTTCTCCTTATATATGTTATCTTTATTTGAATTTCAGCTATTTAGAATATATGTTTAGCTATTTAATAATGGAATTGAAAAAAATAACACACCCACACACATGCATGCACATGTGAAATGTGTTCCCATGCCCTCGTCCCAGAAATTCAGAAAAAATATTATGTTTTTTGCACAATGAAAGAACCATTTCACCTTTTGGTGGATTGATACACGGGGACACATCCCCTATTTTTGGCCCTTTAGGAAATGTTCTAGAAACGTGTCCCCTTCTGTCCCCCCATCCTTGTCCCCGAAACGCCGTGGAACATTTTAAAAACCAACACAAGTCAATGTTTCTCTTAAAACAGCAAAGTAGAAACAAATCCAAGTGGGCTTTGATATTAACTAATAATTCTAAGCTAGCACTAAGTTGAATCTATGTTTCATGCATGCATCAAAGTGTTGGAGTCACAGGCTTATTTTGTGTCTCAGACAAGACATTTTCTGATTTCACCATAAATGTTGTCATTAAAAGTTATATAAAACATAAAAAGACATATAATCTATTAATATATTTTGAAAAATTCATATATATATATATACTGCTGTCCCCTAACATCCCCTATTTTTGGCCCTCTAGGAAACATCCCCGAAACATGTCCCCTGCTGTTCCCCAGTCCCCGAAACGTCGTGGAACATAGTTCTTTCATCTTTCATGGTTGGGGAGGTCTTTCTTTCTCAGTAGGCCATCCACTTTTTTGTTGGGAGGCTGTTTTTTTCTCTGCATATTCAATGGAGCATTTATCTGGTTGTGGTTAACCATTCTTTATAGGATTTTAGCAAAACTTATTGGTTGTGATTAAGGAAGATGCCCATATTTAGCATGACAGAATTTTCATTTAATGTTTCTGTGGTTACTTTCTACTTAAGTTCATTTCTTATCTCTTCTCTGGTGTTGCAGGAAGTGCATCAAACCAGGAGGAAGTAAAACGACTTCCAGGTGGGAAGATTAAGAAGAAGGTAAGAAAGTTGCATAATGGGTATATATCTATATATCACATGCATAAAAGGAAACACTAAGTAATAGAACAATGCCAAGGATTAGAACTCTTAGCAAACTAAAACAATATATTTTGATCCCCACTCAGAAAAGAAACAAGTGACTCATGAATGATATAATTGATACTGGTTTAGGTTGCATAATTTCCATGTAATACAAGCCAACAAAGAGCCTACTGGAAACTTATAGAAATCAGGAACATTTACACTAGATTGCATTGATAATGGAACAAAACTAGCATGGAATTTAACCAATTGGAAACTCCTTTCTTTGCTTCTCTAGGGCAGACTACAGGAAAGAACATTGGATTAAAAAGTGACACGTGACTTAGCTGGTAGTATTTGATTGCTTGGAGAATATAGGTCCCTTAGGAACAATGCATTACCTCACAAACTTTATATCTGCACTTTTGCAACATTTGTATGGCATTCTTATCTTGAAGAGTCAATTATCATATAAACAATGAATTTTGGCAACATATTCTCTAACTTGCTGTACTCTGTCGATCTGTATGCTTGTGAATTCAATCAGATTGTCTTCTTTATAGTTTCCAACGTCTCACAGTCTGTCCATCTGTATGCCATTCAAGCCAATCATATTATATTCTTTTAAGTTCATTTATCGGTTGCTTTTGATGATTGTATACCAGGACAAACCAGAGGTTGTAGTTGAGAAGGTTGTTCGAAATAAACGAAAATGTGTTACCACCGTGAAGGGTCTTGATATGTTTGGTAGGCTGGCCTTTTACCTGAAGCTTTCTGGCATTATGAGTTTTTTTTTCTTGATATGAGATTTTATTAAATCATTTTGAATATTTTCCCTTGAAGAGGGAGGTACTATCTGGCTGGCAATGCTACTTTTTTTTTTTCTCATGACCAATGGTTTTCAAGTATGTTTGCAATTCATAAAGTTGAAAATTTTATTGTGGATGTTGCAGGGATAAAATTGAGTGACGCTTCTAAAAAACTTGGTAAGAAGTTTGCAAGTGGTGCTTCAGTGGTTAAGGTAAGTGTATTTGAATTAGTGTGCTCATAACAGTTTACATCACATTACTAGTAGATTGCTTTGCCTGTGTTGTTGATCAAATGAGATGTACAAATTATTTTAGGGTCCAACTGAAAAAGACCAGATTGATGTTCAAGGAGATATCTTGTACGATATTGTGGAATTTATCACTGACACCTGGCCAAATGTAAGTGTTTAACTTATGCCATTTAATGTATCTCTGCATTTAAGGATATCTTGGTTGATTTAAAATTTGAGCTCCTTCTATGCTTGTTATATCTTGTATCTTGATTGTTACTCTCTTTGATTTGGAGCTTTCTGCCAATTTTACAGAGCAGCATAAAATCAAAATAAATGGGTTATGAACTTGGCCAGCCTACATTAAAATTGTTATTGCGTGCTGACAATTTCTAATTTATGCAAAGTAATTGTTCCAATGAGGATGTTTTGTGTGTATTGAAAATAATTCTTATTTAGTAGGGTAAGAACAAATGCTCTCTTTCCAAGAGAAAGAGAACTTGCCTATTTTGTTATTGATACCTTTGCAATGCACGGCTGTATTAGTTATCTTAAGTTCACAGCCTTATTTTACTGTAATGATCCTAACCGGCCATCTCTCGGATTTTCTCAAATAAATCATATGCAGATTTATAGAAATAGATACATGCAAATAAACATTCGATCCAACAATAATAACCAGCGAATATACTCTAGTAACCAGCAAATATATTCCAATAACTTCTCAGAGAAATGGTATCGTATTATACAACAGCAATACAATAACCATGAATTACAAACATCCCAATCTGAAATACGTAAGTGCAGTAAGATTGAATGATAAAGAACCTGTGAATACAATTGCGAACTCTGCTGTGAATCCGCACTGTCGACGAACTGGGGCTACGTCCAATCCACCTTTGAGCCAAAAGGGTTTCCGTCCTGAAGGCTGAATTTCGAAAGCTGAAGCTTTCTGATATCTCCAAGAGATAAAAATATAATATCAAAAACTAAGCATATCTCAAATGAGCCTTCAATCCTTCTTTTAAAGCAATGACTGTGACTTCAGTTTCCCCTCTGTCTTTTCATATTCTCACTTAAAGTCGCTTTTTAAATAAATATAACCATTGGTTATAAAGTGACATAATAAAATAAAGTGAGGAATCTTTTGGCATTAAAACGGAGGACCAAACAAACTCGGATGGAGATGTGTGATAGTTTGCCGGAAAGCTCTCGGCGAGACGCTCCGAGTCCACTACTGAAATGCCAGGAACACTGAGTCCTTCCTACTTACTATAAATAGTAAGCACCCTGGAGGTCCTGTGGAAACTGATTTGATTGGCTTGAAACTGAAAACACCTAGGCCAAACACCCCTCTGATCCTCTGCCAAACCTCGGTTAGCCCACCGGACCATGATGAAAAGGCTAACTATAAGGCACGAGATAATGTGCCCAAAAAGGGGACATTACAAATCATCCCTTCCTCGAGATTGCTTGCCCTCAAGCAATCAGTATCTGCATGCTGCAATAATACTTGGATCCCAAACCAACCTCAGGGAGACTACTCCACCAACCTGTCATGTGAAACTGCAACGGATATTATGCCCTGGCTTGAGAGGCCATTCACACAACAACAAAGCAACAATCAGTCGAATGTCAGGATTCCAATTCACCGCAGGAACAATCATACCAAACTGCCCGGTGTCGCCATTATCTGTGAGAAAGTCCTCAACCCAACTGAGAACCTCAAGCCAACTGAGATCACTGGCACCTCTACGGTCAGATGTAGGGAGAAACCAAACCTCATACCAATTGATTCCCTAAACAAATACCAACCGCAAGTACGTCCCTCCTGGATCCCATAAGCAAAAGGGCCATCCATCTCCCTAGCTAGCTGAAACATCATGAGGCCTGATGCCCCTACTGAGTGAATCACCAGAAATGTCCAACTGCCATAACATTGCCCCTTTGATCTATCGCCTGAACTGGAAACTGTACTGAAGAGGCAAGATACGCAGACTGTCGAACAAGGCTTACATCTGCAAGCGAGGAAGCATACCATACCAATCACTCACCCCACACCTCTGCAATAATCAGGAAAGAAGGTTTCCCGTAGGTGGGCTGAATGGAAAACCAAATGCATCCCATATAATGTGGTCAACATGCGATGCACTAACCAACTCTACTCGAATTCCTGAATCAACATAAGGATTCCATAACTGTCTCTCAATACCCGGAGTCATACAGTGTACACCATGGTGTGAAAAATTCACCCCAACAAGCATAATCATCATACCAAGCTCAATAACCCCGTACTGAATAAGCTCTACCCGAACATCATCATCATGCCTAAAATATGTGGTGATAGAACTACCATAAGCACTGGATGAATCAGTATGATAATGTAGAGGAGTTGAGCCTGTGTGGAAAGAGGAATGATCCATAGGATGCTCGCTAACACGGGACATCTCACCATCAACGCGAGGTAGTGCAAGGAACGACATATTACCCATCATACCACAAGATATAACTGCCCATCCTGGCCTGCTGGTGTAAAACCCACATTGCTCAGCAACTGAACTCATCTCGCTACTCCGACCTGGTGACCAAGATTCACCTCTAATAGCTGACCTTGGGTCCCGGATTCTGTATTCGACCTCATCTTCGTCATGGGGATAGAAAATACCTTCCTCATCTAGCTCAAAGAAGGGATTATCAAATATCCAGTCAGCATCCATCTCAAACAAGAAATTGTCGATCACCTGAAAGTTATCTAACTCATAAGGAAACTCTGGATGATCCAAAGATCTTTTGGGACAACTATCCAAGTCATAGGTCTGCTGTATGCTATTGAGTTCCTGAATCACCTCTTGAAAGAATTCGGACCTTTTCCTGTCGTCCTGTTCCCTGTACTGACTAGCGGCAACAATCTGATTTCTTGCTTCCTTAAGAGCAAGATGTGTGTACTCCAGGGTTTCCTGAGCAACATTAAGCTCCTTGTTGAGCTTATTAGCCTCACCATCCTTTTTCCTCAACTGCTCAGCATAATTTTCTGCAACCTGTAACAGGTAGTCGCGATCCGACAGTAAGCATAGATATTCTGATTTTGAAACCTCAAATGCTGTTTTGACCACCTGTAAATCTGCAAAATAAGATCCAATCCTTATACCCCCTTGTCCTGTCTCTCTCTGAACTTCACTGTAAAGATCCTCAATGATCTGGTGAGTGCTATCAAGGTGAACAAGAGCTGCAGTAATCGCATCGTTATTGACTTTCAGCCGACTCATTAAGGTATGCTCCTCATTATTGTCATTTTGGGAGGCATTATCTAACGGGTCATTCAATTCAGCATTATACATAAGTGAGGTGCTGCTAAAGAAGTCACATGACTCCTCATTACATGAATTGTTAAAGATATCCAACTGGTGGTCACGATCTTTAACCATATCTTTTCCACCTTCTCTTTGAACAAGCGAAGGTTGAGAAACAATAGAAGTTGCTTGCTCTTCTCTAGTGAACCATCCTGTAACCTCTGCTGCCTTTTCTATAGCCTCTCCTTTATGTATTGATTCAATATTTGAGTTACAACTTCTTGTTTTGATGTCAACCTCATAAGGCTTTTCTTCAGGAATTGACTTAGTTTCTTGTTCACTTATAGGTTGAGTAATGATAGTTGGAAACTCTTCATATAAATTTCTGCACCTGTCTTGTGCAAGTAGATCCCGAGCCAAATCCTGCCACTGCTTCTTTGCCTTTAAAGTCTTGTGTTGTAGCTTTGGATTTAAGTCCATGAAACTAGAGAAGGTTAAATCTCTCTGAACTTGTGGAGGAAGTGTGTTATACTCGTCATACATGCCGAGTATTTATGTCCTTTCATCAGGTTGTGAAACCTGGGCTAACTGTTGTCGTACCTTAGCAAGGTCCTTCAAGACTTTTTCCAAACCACGCATCTTTCTTAATTGTCTCTGTAGGTGAATGTTTACACTGCTCAAAACCTTTCAGATTAACTTGTAGCTGAAATAACCAACAATTTACTCTGCTCCAGAAATTTGTATCTCAACAGCGCATCAATGATCCTTAAAACATCCTAGAAAATTTCTAAACTCCCCTGTAAAGATCTTTATTGATTTCTCCTGAAAGTTGCCTAAGGATTTTTTTTTTAAATCGCTTTGACTGCTAGGACTGATTTTTGCTTAAAGCATAATAAGTGTGCATGCTCTCACTATATTCAATTTCTCAAAGGAAGAATGTGATAAGGGAGCACCAATTATTATATGCCTCTAATGCTGGATTTATTGAAACAAGGATGTGAACAATAATCGAGTACAGATATGGAGAACGACTGCAGGATTTTATTTTTTAATATTAAGAAGCCATGACAATGTTTCAACCATACAATTAACAGTTCGGATAATTTGTAAGTTCCAATGCTGCTGTTGCCTCAGCCTTTCATGTACACATTAACTCCCGCGCCTGGGACTATCGACAAGCATTCTATATACTCCCGCAGGCACAACTTCAACTCGGGGCAGGGGGCTCCACCTTCCTCACGCAGTTACTTCTATGCTGTGTGAAATCCGCCACTATGTTGAGGACTGTCGAAACAGTTCCCACCTATCTCCACCTGCGTTGCCCAACACTCTGGCCAGCTCCTACAGTGATAATCAATACACCACCACGGTGATGTTCCTGTGCTTACGAGTGCGATAAGTGGACTCCTAGTGCTCGTGCGGGGTGTATCTTGCTGCCCGTTAATAAATGAGAGAACTCCCTCACACGGCTGTAGCATATAAGTTTGCCTGTAATAATCTGGGCCTGCAAACACGTTCCTCCACAAGGAGACTAGCGCTGATGCTAGACTTGAATCCGTTCCCGACTATTGATGATATTCAGTGCACATTCTTCCAACGTGGGAGAAGCTAGAACTTCATTCCTACGGACTCAGATTGCATCCAGATATGTTTGATACCAAGGGAAAATCCCCTAAGTGATATGACTCTCCTGTTAGGAAGCCCGCGCTGTTTCTTACTGAGGATGTTTTAGCCAAGACTCTTAATAAAGCGGTTCCAATAGTCAAGATGAGCGCTTCTAAGTGATGTCGTCGCTTCTAAGTGATGTTGTCACTTCCAGTATATCTCACACCAGCGTGAAACATGGAGTCGGGCCCAAACACAAATGGAGTCCGTTCTCAGCACCAGTTACAAATGGTGCTACGAATTCTGCTCTCAGGCCCTTCACGGTATTTGCACCAAAATTCCGATAAGCTTCAAAGTATTTGTACCTATAAAAAAAAAATATATCGGGCTCGACTATAGTCTCCAGACTTTAACTATTGACGCGATTTTATAAAACACCATCCATTATATGTTTGCAATCTATTTATCAGGTCCCACTAGATATACTAGTGCCGCGATAAACACCCAATACTTTCGATTTATTATTTTCCTAAGTTGAACACGCCCTCATCAATACTGTCTCATATGTCCAACCCAGTTGTAATATACGACACTTGTATTTTCTAGAACATACAATTCTTGGAAATAAATATTCATCGCTGACATTTGAAACTTTAGAGCCATTCGATATTATAATCACCCTCATTTCCCTTACGGTAAGCCACTAAATGAAACGGGCCCACCAAATCACTCAGAGAACGGACTATTGGCATTTCTAGTCATTCCTTGAAAAGATTATTTCTGCAATCATTCCTTGCTGCGTGAGCAGTCTACATGACTGCTTGGTCTAGAAAAGGAATACGAAGACCTCCTTGCTATGTAAGCCAACGTTTTACTCTATTATGATCAAATTCTGAAAATGCCTATCCAAACACTGAATTCCTTTACTCATAAAAACCCTTCTATAAATCTGTTTCTGAATAAACTCCACAGGCTGGCAGGAAGACCAGCTCTGATACCACTGTAATGACCCTAACCAGCCATCTCTCGGATTTTCTCAAATAAATCATATGCAGATTTATAGAAATAGATACATGCAAATAAACATTCGGTCCAACAATAATAACCAGCGAATATACTCTAGTAACCAGCAAATATATTCCAATAACTTCTCAGAGAAATGGTATCGTATTATACAACAACAATACAATAACCATGAATTACAAACATCCCATTCTGAAATACATAAGTGCAGTAAGATTGAATGATAAAGAACCTGTGAATACAATGGCGAACTCTGCTGTGAATCCGCACTGTAGACGAACTGGGGCTACGTCCAATCCACCTCTGAGCCAAAAGGGTTTCCGTCCTGAAGGCTGAATTTCAAAAGCTGAAGCTCCCTGATATCTCCAAGAGATAAAGATATAATATCAAAAACTAAGCATATCTCAAATGAGCCTTCAATCCTTCTTTTCATATTCTCACTTAAAGTCACTTTTTAAATAAATATAACCATTGGTTATAAAGTGACAAAATAAAATAAAGTGAGGAATCTTCTGGCATTAAAACAGAGGACCAAACGAACTCGGATGGAG